>FMBT01000803.1:0-12847 GCA_900095095.1 Fragilariopsis cylindrus CCMP1102
TGGTACAAGTAATAAGAGGATCAAATAGTAGGATATGTATCAGCAGTGGTAGTAGCAATGGTAGTTTCATTTGCAGTCGTGATCGTGATCGTCTTCGTCTAAGTCTACATACCTGGATCATGATCGTTACGGGTGCAAATTCCTTTGTTTATTTCGAATAGAATCCATTATCTATGACGATATATTCTATCATCGAAGAGAGGCAGAAGAAGTTAGGATTCTCCGTTACAAAGTATTAAAAAACGACGACCACAACCAATTCGATGTATACAATAATAATAGTAGTAGTAGTAATAATAATAACAATTGGTTTGGAAGCGGCAGAAGCAACAAAAACAGCAAATTCAATACCAGGAAAGTTAATAATGATGTAAAACCAGTTGCTCGTAATGGGTTCATCTCAAGAGGATTATTAAGAACTCCGATGATTATTACATCTCTACAACAACCACAAGGAAGCAGTATGACATTCGATCATTTTGAGATAGAAAGGATGGAATATGACGTTCGTCGTCGTCATCATGCTAATAGTAAATAGGAATAGGAAGAACCTTCTCCTTCCTCGAATAATCGAATTAGACGATCAATTGAATGTAATGATAACACCAATAACAACAGTAACAACGAAGAGTATAAGAACGATGGAACTGAAAGACATCGAGCAAGTTGTTGATAATAATGTCAACGACGATAATGATACTATCATTCTAGATTTCGAGCGACCTTGGAACGAAGAATGCGAGCCAGTACTAACGCAACCGCTACTACCCATCGTCCATCCGACTTGTAATGGTATCCATGAACTACCATCATTAACGACATTGGACATTGATAGTTCGCTTTTATCAATGAAAGGATCATGGCGAAGCGTTTGGAAAGTCAACAATAATGATGCAAATCATAGAAAGCAACTGCAACTGCAACTGCAACAGCAACAGCAACAGCAGGATTAGATGATAACACGAGTACTATGAACGAGACGTCCAGTTCCTTACTTCATAATGCCACAACATCCAGAAAGATGACCACTTCCTCGCATCGATCCGTTGTTTTGAAAATGCTTCACCTACATCGGCAGTTCGATCGTGAGTCGTTCGAGGCGCACGCTACCGATATCATGGTTATGGATCGATTAACGGCTAGTCCCCATGTTGTTAATGCCTACGGATTCTGTGGACAAACTGTTGTTACAGAATTCGCTGAATTGTCGGGGCGGGACTTCGTTAAACGATATGATATCGGTTCTCAAGAACGATTAAGAGTAGCTCGAGACTTGGCGAGAGGATTAGCGGACATTCAGGCCTTACAACCGTTACCTCATGATACGTACATTTCGACCAGTAGTGACAATAATACCGATACGGATACCGGCGGAACTTACGACGATACACCAGACATACCTATCGTCTTCGCACACAATGATATTACTATTGCGAATACAATCATGATTGATGGACGGATCAAATGGAACGACTTTAATATTGGTGTATTCATGAGGGAAAAAAAGCAACGATGGGTCGATAGCTTAGATAGTAAGCTTGACTTGGACACTCAACGACGACATGAGCGCCTTCCAAGTATTAGGAGTACAAGTATGCGTATCGCCAGCAATAATGCCGTAAAAAATGAGAATATAGTACCACCATCCATTACAACAAGAACATCATCCTTCACAGCATTTACAGATACCAACAGGGACAAAGTTGGAAATCTATGTCCCGCTCCCGTAAAGTATCGAAGTGATTTGTGGCGTTCCCCAGAAGAAATAAAGAATACAAGCTACGTCCAATTAACACAGTCCGATGTATACGGACTTGGAAATATTCTATACCAAACAATGACGCGTCATCAACCGTGGTCGTTCAAGGAGCCTGGTGGAGTATTAACTGTCACCGACGTCGCTGAACGAAAAATGAATGGGACTGTTCCAACTATACCAGAACAATATCTTAATACGACTAAACGTTCATTGCAGACTATGTTTGCAGCTACGAATATATGTTATTATAGCACACCCAACCGACGTCCAACAGCTCGACGGCTAGCCTACGGATTAGGGAGTTTGTACAACAAAATTAAGTATAAAGAAAGGGTAACGCGGCCGATAATTTTGGATTATCTCGTCCAGCCACGTAAATAGATATGAAGCATAAAATTCGATTTGCGCTTTGCTTGCGGCCGCCCTTTCGCCTTTAAAGATCTTGCTTTTACATTCGATAATTTAAAATTTCCTGACAAAGTAAAATGCATTAGATCGTCGTATGTCTGTATATCACCTTTCTTGAATATGTTTTCCTTTTCCTAATTTCTTCATCAATGATAGCTTGCGTTCAAAAAACTAGTGGATGGATCTCATGAAGGAATCCCATCCCTGAATTTGGATCACAATCAATGAGAAACTGAACGATATAACAAATTCTTTTTCAAGTCTTTACCCGTGATTGAACTCCTGTGATATCAGCTTCTATTCGGATTGTCAAACCTTCTTCTTCCAGTCTCGTGATCGTAAGTCACCGGATACATTGTTTGTTTGATATGATAATTGTATACTATCACTAAGTAGGCATTGTTTAAATATCTCAGTAATGTTATTAAAGTACTTACAGAGTAATAATAACGAGCGCATTCGGAATTCCCTAGTAACACGGCTTCGTCCAACGCGTCACGAATAAATAAACACAGGTAAGGTTGCCCTACTGTATTCTTGACAAGCGAATCGAATCTGGGTAATTTACTTAATTGCTGCTCGTTATTGTTAGCCATTATGTACACTATGGTATGCTGTTTACTATATATCTACTACTCCAATTTTACCTTATCAAGAAATTTTAAATTATCGATTTCTAGGCTACTGTACTTCATAATGAATAAATTAGGCCTTCTTCAGTATCAGAACACGTGACAGCATGGTCCAGAGGTGAAGTTTCGATTTACAATGGATATCTGAAATTGGAAATTTTATGAGAATAAGAAACAGTCAGTATATATCTCTCCTCTTCTATACTTTGAAGTACTTCGAAGTACATCTATATAGTCGATATAGTTGAAACAAGGTGTGGACGAACCCCATTGACTTATATCGACGAAGAGCGACAGTTCTAATGATATGAACTCTTCTTCAGAAATGACGACGTTACTAACCTTAGTCTCGGGAGGAGATGACAATAATTGTTCTTTCACACATCAGCATCACGGCGACGAAAATAAGAAGCAAATAATTATAAGCAATGATAGAAATAATAAAAACAAGCAGACGAGCATTCAAAACAGCGGACGACGTCGCACAAAAACGACTATAACATTATTTGGGAAAACTAGTATATCTCTATTACTTGTATCATTTTTATTATTATTATTATTATCAGTATTAATACTGTCACCGCAACGACGATGCAGTTTTTGTTGTCAATTATATTTCCAAAAAATAATGAAACAACTCCATTGGAGGAAAAATCCTACCACAACTACTAGTACTCTCAATGACGACGACGACGACGACGACGACGACGAATGGACTCCTGATGTTATCTTCGGAAATTATTCCATGCCAATTACATTCGACGACTACGACTACGACATCGATGACTACGGTGATAGCAGTAAAAGTAGTCGTAGTAATAGTGATATTCAAACTACCTTCGATACTGGTTTAATGGAATGTTATGGATTTGCTAGTCTTGAGGCAAGAAAAACTGCATCAAAATTGTTATCATATACAACAACACAAACAGCAACAACAACAACAACAACTACTTCGTTCTTCTCATGGAAGAAAAAGTCGGAGGAGGAGTTGTTGTATCATCGTCATTTGTATTATTGTCCGATGTGTTATTGGTTACTCGCTATGGGATATTCACCATTTATTAATGATCCAATAATATCAAATATATCCGATTATGAGAATGCAGCAACAGCAGCATCGATTGCATTTAAAGAAGCGCACCACCACCACAACAACAACAATACTAATAATACCTCAAGTAATAACAGTAATAGAAGTTCAACATCCTCAACCACAACAGTAGAAGAACGATCATCATCACCATCACAACTTTCGTTTAAGGAACTTGGATTGATCGATGCAATGAATGTTCGATTTCGTTCATCGTTTGATAATCAAACTATTGGATATCGTGCCTATAAAGAACGATTACAGGTCTTACACGAACATATTATTACACTTCAACAAGACGATGATGATGATGATGATGATGATGATGATGATGGAAAACAACGAGGAGGAGACGTTGATGTTATGGCCTTTTTAGCTGATTCAATTATGATTTTATATTCCAACAATAATGGATATCATTTTTACAATGAAGATGATAACATAACACCTTATCCTGAAATTGCATATGCGATAACATTATTAGAAGATTGTTTACAACAATCTCCGGATCATCCATTATGTCAACATTTATATATACACGTAACCGAACCAAGTGATAAAATAACAACAAACAAAGTAGCATCCAACGTTGCTGACAATTTATATCGAGGATCGAATGCATCAGAAGCACAACACCTACAACATATGCCATCTCATATATATTTAAGAATTGGTCGATACCATGATGCGGTTACTTCTAATATTATTGCACATGAATCAGATGAAAAATATCTTAATAGTCAATACAATGGAGGAGGAACACCTTACGGTCCAGGACATGATATAGCATTTTTAATCTATGCAGCACAGCATAGCGGAGAACGTACCACCGCGTATCGATACTCAAACATATTACGTAATCATTATCGAAAATATCCAACGAAACCAGATGGGCCAGGTACAGAGCAAGGATGGAATATATGGAGGACAGTACGGTTACGATTTGGTGATTACCAATCTGTTCTAAACGATAACGATGATATTGATGTCAATAATACCATTGTCAATGGCATTATTGATACCATCGATGATGATGCGAAGAATAGTAGTAACAGCAATATTCAATGGCCGTATGCGGCTATTCTTGGTCATTATAGCAAGGGGATCGCTACGCTATGGAATAAAAGCAATACTACCAACATAAGCATCAACAATACTATCACGGCTACTGCATACGATGATGACGACGATAATGATAGGGTATCAGAAGCTAAAATGTGTCTACGTTCCCTCCGTTTATTGATCCCAAATATTGATCCCTCGTTCAGTGGAATGGCTAGGGTAGCGAATCTGACACTAACATCTGCAATCGAGTACTACAAGTATCGCTATGATTATGACATTGTTTTACCAATAGAAGAAATACTTGCAACTATCAGAAAAGCACGAATTGAACAAGAGAGTTGGTCGTATACAGAGCCACCATCTTGGTTTAACTCCGTAGCATTATGTGAAGGAACATTGTTACGGATATTAGGACAATACGACGAGGCTGTATTGACCTTTCAACGAGATCTAGAAATCATACCAGAAAGCAGATATGGTTTGTTCGGTCTAAAAGAAGCAATGGTAGCTGCAGGTACGTATAGCACTAAAGAAGTCAAAGACGTATCGAAACGTTTCAATAAAGCTTCATATTGGTCGGATTCTAGCATTAGAAACAGTGTTCCTTTAGTTTGTCCAGAGTTCGGGGAGTAAGAATAATAATGATAGAGCTCTATGACGATGCTAAAAAAAATTAATCCTTCCGACTAGCTAGATTATATATACGCCGGTACTTAGTAAGGAGGGAGAAAACTGGAAGCAACCCGGGAAATTGAATTTAGGCCGTTTACGTTTGCTTGACATCACACTTATTCGTATGCGATTTTAACGACCACTTTCTATAGCACAAGTAATGTGTCTACCAGTTGGCCACTGTCGTATCAACTAATCCTGACTTGGTAATCATAGGTTCCATAGAAAGATAAAATGGAACATTTGCTTTGATTACCTACTGTTTGTTTGGAACGATTATCCACAACCACCTCCGCATCCACCGCCACAACCTCCACCTCCACCACCACAACCTCCACCTCCACAACCTCCACCACCACAACCTCCACCTCCACCAGCTCCGCCACATCCACCAGCTCCGCCACATCCACCAGCACCACAACCACCGCCACCAAGTCCACCACAACCACCACCACCAACGAATCCACCAATATATCCACAAGCTGCTGCACCTACATAGTCGTGTCCTCTCTCAGTACTGTTTGGTCCCGCTGCTTCTTCTTTTCTTTGCAATGCAGCATCTTTCACTTCTTCTAGTTGCTTTTTTTTCTTCGTCAACATGTATTGTGTTCCAAAAATAATCAGCAAAAAACCGACACCGCTAATGACCCAAAAAATCCATAGTTTTGTAAGAAAAACGAGAAGAAAAAATTCAAAAATGGGTAACAAGCATATAGCGAAACACAAGAGCGAATCAATCTTACGATCAGTATTTTTGATCATTCTTTCACATCGACCGATTAATACACCGTTGGCTTCATGTGTGTGTATATTGTAGTACCCGTATCCCTTTGCTACGAGAGTAAATAAGGCGCGTGCATACAAACAATATAAGATTTGCATGAGAAGGAATATAACCATGAATCGAAGCAGAACATATAAAATAGGATAGAACATAAACACAAACACATACACGTACCTCCTAGTCCATAAACATAACCTTCCAGGTACGGACTGTCTCGTTTAAGGGTTCTGTCCCAAGCCCCCCCTCTATCTACGTCAGGAGAAGAAGGAGACACAAATCCTTCGTCATGATTGAATGGCATCCAATCACCTACTCTATAAACATAACCTTCCGGGTCTACGTCAGGAGAAGAAGGAGACACAAACGCGTCGTTATTAGCAGTATATTTCGTCATCTTTACGGATCTTGATGCGGATGCGGATGGTATTTGTGATGATGGGGTCCAATCCATATGGTAATACTCGGGGGAGGTTCTCCACGGTACATACCACCCATCACAACATATTCGAGGCCATAAACATCCTTCCACAGGTTTCGAGTTTGTTTGAAACTTGTATCCAGTACACTTCCTTCCGAGCGATCATTATCAATCGAATCGTCATGGTTCAATACAATTGTTTTCCTACTACGACTGCTGCCACTAGTTGCCGCATAAGCTGCAGTAAGCTTCATAACATCTTCGTGGTAGTTCTTGATAGAGCTAAGAATATGCGTATGCCAGATCAAATCAATCTGGTAGGTGGGGACCATTGGGAGCGACGACATTGATGACGACATTTCACGACGTTGTGGATGATTCGTAAGTTTGACAAACCGAGCATAGTTTGTCATTCCTTCCCGTAGGAACGTGTCATTTATATCATTGCTCTCCAGCAAGAAGTTCGGGCTCGATACTTGCCACAAGAACTTAGCCTGGCGCCTACAGGATTCAATCAGATTGAATCCTGCTAACAAATGCCCTGTCGCTGGCGTTGTTGCAGCAGATGACGATGACGATACTAAGAAAAAACTTTCGGTTGGATAAATTTCAGCAAAGAGATCTCTTGTGCATTGCGAGATTTTCGCATAATCTTCGTTATCGGGGTTTGTCAATGATGACGATAACGTTGACGACGACGAGGACAACGAGAACGATGATACCAATTGCCGCCACGTATCATTACAGTCTTTGTTGTTCTTCTCGAGTTGAACTACGAACGGATGTGACGGGTCTAGAACCTTGGATACGTCATCGTGGTCGTCATCGTGATGACCTTTAGTAAATAATAGTCTTCGAACATACTTGGCGTATCTATATGGAGCTAACCGATGACAATGCCAAAACCATGCAATATCCGGTGGTGGAATAAGAGTAATGTCAGTAGCAGCAGTAGGGGTTTGATTTGTCTTGTTGGTATTGTTGAGACTAGCGCAATGATGATTGCGGTGATGATGATATGCGACGAATGGCAGCCAAAGTTGAGAGTAACGACGGAACGACTCTTCTAATAGTTCTTCCTTATCATCAGTAGTAATACCTTGCTTGTGCAAGGTACGAAGAAAAATAATATGCCGTTTTGCTTGCTCTACCAGATCAACAGAAAATAGATGATCCATAGCTTGCTCTACCAGATCATGCCGTTTTGCTTGCTTTGCCAGATCAATGGAAAATAAATGATCCATAGATTTTTTCGGTTTCGTTTTCTTTTCCTTTTTCTCTTTGTTCTTCTTCTTCTTCTTGTTGTTGCTGCTATCACTACCGCACTTCCTTGCGGTCTTTTCTAGAACGCCATCTCCGTCACTTAACGTTTCTTCCTCGACGTTGGTTCTTGTTTGTTTGCGCCTTCCATCCTTTTTCTTTCTTCCTTTCTTCTTGACTTTATTTTTCGTCTCCGTATCGGCCTTCACCTCCACCTTCACCTCCGTCATTTCAACTGCAGTTGTTTGCATGCCACCAGTCTTCTTCACCTTTCTTCTTGTATTTATGTCCGTTCTGAGATAAACATGTAAGACGTTGTATCAAAATCAAAGAAAGGAATGGACAACATCTCGATTGTTGATTGTTACAGTGTCACGATATTAATATATTATAATAATATTATTATCAATGAAATGAGACAACGTGATTGCTTAAAGTGTCAACAATACATAAGCGTGTTAACAATACATAAGCCTCATCTCGAGTTCAACTGAAGGGATCATAAATATTTAAGACCCCTGAGCTTGAAGCTGAAAGATAGAATAGCGCGACTTGATTCTTCCTTCATTCATTAGAAAATGATATCGTGCACAGTCCAGACGTCAAACGAGCGGGCTGCACAAATTCGAAAATTAACAACGGCGACAACAATCACTCAATAATAAGAACAATAAAACACCACAAGAGCATAAACAATAATAATCTACCATCATGACTTCGACACCAACATCAGCGTTACCAAAGTCAACTGACGAGGTACCGAAATTCAAGGTAGTAATTTTAGGTAAGCATGCAACAACAACAACAACAACAACAACAACAACAACAACAACAACAACAACAAATTATGTCTATCATTCTTCCATGGGAGTGGTGTTTCTATCCATTCCGTGTTGCGTTTATTTAAATCGGTCGTATTGATATTCCTCACTCACTCTCCATAACGATACGTTTCTTCTTCCTCGTCCTCTTTACCTTACGTCTAATTACGTCTAATTGTATATATATATATGTACTATAGGTGATCAATCATGTGGTAAGACATGTATTATTCAACGTGCTATGAATGATACATTTCAAAAGGAATATGAAGAAACATTAGGTGTTGATTTGTTTACAAAAAACCATTTCAACTGAAATGAATAAAGAAATACGATTACAGGTATGGGATACAAGTGGACAGGAACGATTTAAGGCTAGTATACCCTCCTATATACGTGATTGTCATGTTGCTATTATACCATTTGATTGTACATCCCGGACACAGTTTGATTCAATTGAAAAATGGATTAATGAAGTATCTGTAATCCGTAATAAGGATGAAGTTTGGATATATTTAGTTGCAACTAAAGTTGATAAGCCATTAGATAGTAAAGCATATACACAAATTGAAATCGATACAAAATTACAATTATTACACGCAAAGAGGTACAAAATAATAATATTATACAATACATTGAAAACATCGTCAAAGGCTGGATATAATGTACGTAAATTATTCTATAATATGACAACGAAATTAATTGATCAAACAAACTAAACAAATTAAACTACAATCACAAACAAAGCAAGGTTGAAAGCGAAGAATGGTCATTGATGACAAAGGAAGGGAATGAGGGAAAGCCAAAAGTGAAAGAGGCAATTCGAGACGGATACACAGTCATTGGAAACTCTACAACTAGTGGGAGAAAGAAAAAGGAAAAAATAAGTTACGTTTGACTTGTACCGACTATAACATATTGGGAACGAATGTTATATAATACAATACAAATGCATACGGTACGAGCAAGCACTGCGTAGTCCTAATAGTTTTGGTGGGTGGGTGGGTGGGTGGTCTTCGCTACTTACTTACAGTACAATTACGAGGATCTACTATACAAAATAATTCCAGAAAATAGAAATATCATTTACCAAAAAATTATTGGATACACGTTACACTATAAAAATTAAAATCGTACGGTACAGTAGCCGAAAACTAATATTTCTGATTATTACAATATTTTATTTTGACTCATAGCAAAAGAATTCATCTAGAAATCTTCCAATTCTCTTTTATCTATATAACCACTAACTTTTAAACACATCATCGTCTTTTTTTTCTCCCCCTCAATAATGCTGGTGGAACCTGGGTACAGGTACGTCGGGTGGAGGATATGATGTGATCCCAAATAAAAACATCGTACTTGAAGTATAATACAGTACTGTAGTTCATTTTCTTTTCGTGTATGAAAAGCAGGGGTCGAAGGAAATAATAATCAAAAAACTAAACAATTAGATTGAGTCGAGTCAGTCGAGTCCCTGCACGATTGATTAAGTGCGTCGTGGGCAATACAATTTAATTGTAGAAGAATGCATGAATTCTAATGCTTTTTTTTTCTTGTGTTCATTCTTCATTCTTATTCCCACTAACGTCTAACGCATGTGAGAAGCTTTATTGTTATTGTCTTGCTGCTTGGGTTGCCCTCACCTATAGAACATTGAGGTTAGAATCATCTCATAATCAAGATAGTTTACTCCAGCAGGTCAATCTAAGATATTTGAGAGAGAGAGAGAGAACGAGAGAGAAAGTTATCGGCATCAGCTCGATCGGAAGTAAAGTATTGTATTACTGTGATTGAATTGTTTTCATTGCGTCATGACGACGAGTAAACTCATTAGCCACCAAAGAAAAAGAAGCTTCGTATTCAGCTATCTATGAAGAATTTTAAAAATGAAGAAGTCGTTAATGACCGCACTGATCACGATAATACTACAAGTAGTAACAACAACAGTAATGTAAGTATGATCGTCCTTCGTGACTGACTCGCTTTTACTATTATTACATTAACGTATTTTGCATTCCTTGTTGTCTTGTTTTTGCCATCCTGACCCTTCTCTTCATTATATTAGGAAGCAGAACTAGAAGAGGAAGTAATTGCAGAATCTCAAAATGAACGACAAGCTAGGTTGAAATCAGAAGCAAGGGCGTATGCTTTAAAGAAAGTTGTAGTAGAACCCCCACCAGTCACTAATAAGACGATGACAACGACGACATCATCAGCGAATACAAAGGAGCGAAACATGACGACAGTGAGTTTGACAGGGATTCCTCGTTGTCGTCGAAAATTTCTACCACGAATAGCGAGACCTGTAGTAAGTTTGATGTGCTACTATTAGCAGCATCGAAGAATAGTAATGCGACGACGACTGGTAGTATTCCTACTATTCCCGCTGGGTCTGAACAAGATAAGAAAAAGAACAGCAGCATCATTAAGAAAGAATCGACGGCGACGTCACCATCGTCTAAATTATTGTCATATGATGTATCATATGATGTATATATGGGACGAGGAGGGGGTCTGAACAAATTAAGACGTGATTCATTCTATCGTAAATTAATATTACAAAATTATGAAGGATATTGTGGAATGAAACCAATTGAAAAACGAGACTACGCTCTAATGGAAATTGTCACACCGATCCGCAAATTGGGTGGTAAATTTTATCTCCCATCAGCCGTAGCAGCAGGTGATAATTTGTGGGAAATAGGATCCGACGATGATGTCGTTTCCAGGGTTATGCAGTCATTGCGTGACTGTAAGAAGGAAGAAAAGCAATACAATAAGAAGAATGAGAAGAAGAACGCTGGCCGTCCTGATGTAGTTCAATCCTTTTCTCGCTCTAGTATGTCTCTCCGTGTATCTCTTAAGAATGAAAACAAGAACGAGAACGAGACTACACATAACAAGGACGAGCAGCAGCCGCAGCAGCAGAAGCAGATCGCGAAACTGAAAATGAAAACGAACAACAAGAAACCTTTAGACAACAGTGCAACCGTCGCGGATTCTTTGTGTCAGCGGTACTATAAACAAAGAAATGCACACGGAACAGTGGAAGAAAGGCAAAACGTAACGAAGAAGGACGAAGGTTTCGATGCTGTAACTCCAACCACAAATCAAGATAACAATAGCAACCAAAAGAAGAAGGAGAAGAAGAAGAGGAAGAATATCTACCTAAACGAAGTCAATGGGCACATGTTAAACATATCGAATCGTGATACTGGTGTCTGTGGCTTATACCACGATTTGCTGGTCAAACACGCTCCTGAATTTGCTACAAAACACGATGGTGACGGCGACGTGAAGGGATGGTGCCGATGACGATGAAATGATGAGTTTCGTTTGGAATAACATCGTTTCAGAACTGCATCGAAAGTACGGAGATACAAATTTTATTTTGTGTCCTCATTCTAGTAAAGTTGTTAATGTACAACAACAGCTACAGAAACAAGATAATATCAATTTCGTCGACGTTACCTTCCGAACGATTATTTGCATCATCCGTGCATTGAGTGATATAGAGTATATTGCCTCAGAAAGATATCACCGACGATTACGACGACAACAGCAGCAGCTACAGCAGCAGAGAAATTCAAACAACATCACCAATAGCTGCGATGCAGCAACTAGTATTTCATCTTCTATCTCTGGTGGTCGCGCTTCTACATTATCCATACCAAACTTTACTACAACTGTACCGAAAAATCAAAATCCCGTACATTCGTTGAATAGCAAGAGTCATCACCACAAAAGGAGCCAAAAACGACCGTTGAATGATACTGAATCGGAGAAAATTACGATTGATGCGTCATCATCGGAATCTCCGCCACCACCATCACTAAAGCAGCAGCAGCAGAGAAGTTGTATCACGACAAGATTTTCCACTGGTTCTAATCCAAAGCAAAAGAAACAAAGAATAAAGAACAATGACGATACTA
>FMBT01000010.1:0-51762 GCA_900095095.1 Fragilariopsis cylindrus CCMP1102
ACCATTCGGTGCAAGAGTAGTGTTGCCCCCGAACGGTGACGAATTTGCGAAAGCTCCTGATGAAGCAGCAGCCAATCCAAAGGGACTACTTCCTACCGCTGCTTTTTCAACGAGATCAGTGTTGTTGCTGGTCGTAGCGGGATCTGGTGCTCCAAACGCTACTGTCGATGCAGACAAATTTCGACCATAAAAGACTTCTAAAGGATTCCGGATTTGGTACTTCGATGCTAAACTTCGAAATAGCTCCGTCTCTTTCCCCTTCAGACAAAGAAAAATAATTTGTAGTAACCTGCCGTGTGAGAGTAGATTATACTTATACATTATATACTACTGATTCCTAAAACAATAAGATTACACGTACCTTGTACTTCTTTAGAATACTTTTCAATTCCACTAGCTTATCGGATCTTGCTGTTTATAAATTTTCCGAATCATAGCCTCGTAATGAGGTACGATATCGTTGTTACCAAATACCAGTGGAGATGAAAGGTAATCTTTATTCTGAAAGTCCCAGACTAATGTCTGTAATCTTCGACAAACCTCCAGGCTTTTGACAATGCGAACTTCATTTCATTTTCTTGATCGAATTTCAGTCGATATGAGCGGGCTAAGAAGTCTTCGTTGCTGTTGGGAAATGAGACTGGTTGTGTTAGTAGGCTGCTTCCTCCATTTATAGGCTTCGACGACCTTCGAGCTTTGTTGGATGGGAGCGATGGGTATGGAGCACATAGAGTTGGAGCTTTTGCTGAAATCGGTGGATATCGAGCATAATTACTATGAGTATTTTTTCTCTGTTTACCTTTCTGTACCCTCATCGGTATTACTGGGTTCAATGGTATCATTCTCCGATTGTTCGTGATTTTTTTCTTTGGTGGATATGGAGCATAATCACGACCATTCATTCTGGTTGATAAACGTCTACCTGACAGGATATGTATGACAAGATGAGAGACAGTTAGTCTTCTGATGATAACAGAACGAGGCTGCGTTGTTACACAGCACGATATTCTATTATGAACGAGATAATTTTTGTTTTGTTCAAGTTTTTGTGTGTCCGGTTTTGAGGTGAAAGCGTTATTCGTTGCGTAGGATAAAAAATAACGTTGTAATAGTAAAAACTAAATTAGTACAGTAAAATGGGAAGGAAGATTAACATGGACTAATAATGGTTCAGTTAGTTCAACAAATAATGATAATGATACATATCACAAGGGACAAGGGTATAATAATCTATTCAAAGATAGGGTAATCCCTCACCACACACACACACAGCATGTTTAGCTAGCCCAGATGATTTGTTTGTGCAATATATTCAGATGACTTCTTTGCGCAACATGTTGGTTGTTGTTGTTCTAGCAGTTATTTTATAACTTGTTAGTAGCGTAGCATTAGCAACGGTGCAAGCAGTGTGGTGTACTGAAATATCTCCACTATTATTTCTAATGAAGACTTAGTTAATAGACTTTTATATAAGCAATCCTTCTCTTCAACACAAACAACATGCCCAACATCCATCCATCCATCCATCCATTCATTCATTCATTCATTCATTCATTCATTCATCAGCAATGTAGCAGATATATCATGTGCATCTTGCATATATATTCTGATGTTTATATTCTTTAAATAGTTGGTAGACAGAGAATGATAGAATGTGAGGGGTGGTTACTTTTGTATGTAAATTCCAATAGAGAGAGGAGGAGGAAAAAGATAGATGATGAACTAAAATAAATATTGGGAATAACTTAGTTTCATACCGATTACGACGTTACTACAAGTAACATCCGGGTTACTAGTAAATCGCATCCACACTGTTAGCCTGTCGTTGATCTCTGACAGTCAAAACAGCCACTGTTATCAACACTGTTGATATCATTGTTAATTCAAAACCTATATTTATAAGCGTATAACGAGGTAGTTTATTAACATACATTCATTGTTGTGGATCTATAGTAGTGTTGATATCTAATCCAATAGTGTCAATATATTAGTACATACTGTAGTATAATAATTGAATTCCATCATTTGAATTAACAATCGGAGTTAGAATTAAGGTATACCGCTAAATCTTAACTGCCACATTATAAGGAGTGTCCATAATGTCCACAACCATACAACTGGTACCACCCAGGTGCCGCGTCCACAGGCACTGATAGTGGTGGAAGCGCTAAAGCAGCAGCGCGAAAGAAAAGAACAGCAACAAAAGAACAACAGAATAAAGCAACAAAGGACGCAACTCGTTCAATGGTTCACAACCAGAAGGCAGTGTTTTATTCAAATATGTAATCGAAGATAACTCGAACCAAGCACACAACTGCGCGATCTTATTGAGATCCTACCAGTTTTGCTACATCTACCCTCTGGCCATCTTCCATTCGGAATATGAAAGATTAGATCCAGATAAATACCTTACAAGCGTCCTAACGCTGTCGACGAAGGGTATGCCAAGCTGGTTGAAACAATGGGTGCAGATGGCAAAGCTGATGGAGGAAAGAAGGTCGTATACACTGATCCACTTAAGCACGAGAGTGCAATGGACCACTGGAAGTTGAAAGTGAAGACTGAAACCGATACGATGGAAAAATACAAGTTAAATGGCTCCAGCTTATTCGAAATTATCAGAGGACAATTAGATGATCCAGTACTAGGAAAACTAGCACACGACCCAGCTATCAAACGGCACTTACTAGCCAATGTCCAATCGAGTTGTTAACCCTGTTGAAGTCAGCATGCAGCCTAGGTGATGGCAGTACAGTAAACCCGAAGCTCGCAAGACTTCAATTATTCAGGAAATCAGTATCATTCCAACAGAAGCCGAGGCACAAGAACGTGTCTATGGATACATCAAATACAAGCGGACCTTTGAAGTACACGTTGATAGTGTTATGGAGAAGTCTGGCATGTTTGCGTTTGGCACTTCATGGTGGGATCCATTTTTAAAAGCGGATGGCCAAACCTTAGCAACATTTATTGCTATGGATGTCGTCAATCAAAACAAATATAATGCTTTAGTTAAAGATGAAATTATTGGTATGTTAATGATAGAAGGATGCGATTCGGAAGGACTCAAGAACCATTTGAAGAATGAGTATAAGATTAATGGAAAGATTGATTGTTATCCCACCACGTCGTCAAAAGCGGCAGACCTAATTGATTCATACATCGAGGTAGGTGGTAATAATAACAACAACAAAACTCAGAAACCAACTGATAATGATAATGATGACGAACAAATAGCAGGTATACATGCTACGGAAGATCACGATGACGAAATACTCAGCCAACATGAACCCGAGCCGGAAGAAGAGCAAGATCAGACCATGATAGCAGCGTTAGCTGCTGTGCAGGCTGGAGGTGAGAAGACCCTGATCAATACTCCCCTCTCGACATTGATGACATTGACTTTGATATTGACTTCAATCGTGAAGAAGTAGCTGGTATCCATGTTGTCGCTGAACCACAAGATAGTTCTAGTGAAGAATCAAGCAGCGATTCAAGTTCATGCCACTTATCAGACCACTACTATTGCCCTTCAGATGATAGTGATGATCGATCCAGTACGGATGACGAATCGGGCAGTGGAATGCCTATACTACAAGACCGAGCACATGATGACTATTCTTCTTCCCGACGACTCATCTGTCGATTCAAGTGAATCGGGCTTTTGCCCATGGGTGGAAACTATCTTATTCGATAGTGGTAGTGTTAATAATATTAACTCAACCCAAAGCGTCCGTTCTGTTCGTGATCATCGCATCATTATACCGATGTCCAGAACATAAACGCCACATGTCCACCTCCTACTGAATCATCCCTTAATATGATACCTCCTGTATCACATATTTTGATCTCTGACAATCAAGATGATGTCAATTTCGCAGCCCCTGCTTCCAGTGTTGATCCTGTCGGCCGTGTTGCAGGAGAACCGCATCGTAACTGGACACACTTCGTTGAAACCAGGCGATCGTTCCCAACCCAAGTTACTTATAGTAGCAGAACTCTGGAAATCAATGCAGCGACTATGGCAATTTCACTAGATCTCCCCAATGCTTTTCTTCACTATCGACGTAAGAAAACACCATATCCTAAAGGAAGGGGGAGTGTGGACCCTCCGGATTTTCACCAGGGCGAGAACTAAAACCTTTGTTCTTGAAGCCCATAACAACAGATATAAGTAAGGAGAATAGTCAGCCATCAATTCTCCCATTACTCGATGCGTCCCCAGCCTTGATTCGACTAGCATATGCTTTCGGAAGCGTTACATGTGACGATACTACAAGCACGACTACCCATGATCTACGTCCTAATCTTCAGCTTACAGCCAAAGCTAAGAAAGTAAGGAGTGTGGGCGATACAAAAATACACAGAGGCAGTATACCTCTGAATACTCTTGTACTGGATAGTGGTGCTACAGTCAACCTCATGAATAATCCGTCCTTCCTGAAGAATATAAAACAGACGTCCACAGCAATAACAATTCACTGTGGAGGAGCTACTGTTTCTAATAACCAAGTAGGGGAAATATGTGATGAACTCCGGAACCTTCCGTTACCAACAAAAGAGTACTTCTTCCATCCAACTGGGGTTGCGAATCTCCTTTCACTTGCTCGTGTATCCAAAGAACACCGAGTCTTTCTCGATACCTCAATTGAAAATGCATTCTACGTCTTTAATGATGATAACAGCTACATCAAGTTTGAATTGAACAAAAATAATCTGTACTGTCTCCACGTCGACGACGGAAGTTCACCACATGTATTCCTTACCACGGTAGATGGCAAGTCCAAGTCCTATTCGGACCTTGATGTGCGCAGAGCTACACTCGCAAGGGACATTCAAAACCGATTGGTGCTACCATCCGATGTTGATTTTGCAAACTCATTGGAAAATGGTACCATACCGGAGTGTGGAATCAATAGAAGAGACATACGAATTGCTAAAGATATATTCGGTCCTAATGGTTACTCTCTAGAAGGAAAATCAGTACAAAGAAAGAGCAAGCTTGCACGAAGCGACGAAGTATTGGACCTGCCAAGAAGCATAGTAGACAACTATACCAATGTAACAATGGGTATTGATGTGATGCATGTTAATGGAAACAAGTTTATGATTGCAATGTCGGAGCATATTGGTTACATACAAACTATCGCGATAGCAACCAAGTCTGAAGTTAGCTTCCTAGCTGGCATTAAGAAAATGTTA
The DNA here is from genome assembly GCA_900095095.1 of Fragilariopsis cylindrus CCMP1102. Lineage (NCBI taxonomy): Eukaryota > Bacillariophyta > Bacillariophyceae > Bacillariales > Bacillariaceae > Fragilariopsis > Fragilariopsis cylindrus. Next base: position 5,203 of record FMBT01000010.1, read on the forward strand.
GCACAATACCAACTTCGCGGATTCAAAGTCAATCATATACTGGCTGACAACGCATTTGAATGCTGTAAGTCTACACTCGAAGCTGAACCATATAAGATTACACTAACAACGTGTGATAAAGATGGACATGTGCAAATCGTTGAGAGAGCCATACGTTTTGTCAAAGATAGAGTCAGGGGACTTAGAGCCATGATGAGAACACTAAAGTTTAAAAGATTGCCAAGAAGATTCCTAATCGAAATTGTTTACAAGACTATCATCCTTATCAACTCCCTCACAAGGAAGGGAGGAGTGAGCGCATTCCTATCAGCAAGAGAAATCATAACTGGAAAGAAACTAAGACTACCACCACATGAAATCGGACAGTTCGTACACGCATCAATAGGTGAAACTAGTAACCTTACTGACGAGTACAGAACCTTTGAATCACTGTACATTGGTCGGAATGATAATGGAAGTGGTCACTATGTATACGATATACGTACTGGATGTCGCAAATCAGCAGCGCGAGTAACGCCATTGCCAATGCCTCAACGAGTCACCGATAGAATCAATGCCATGGGAGTACATGATAAACAACCTGAAAGCATAGTGATAGGAGATAGAAATGATCAACAAACTGTTGACGATTTCAACATGGGATTAGATGATAATGACGACGATGCAGATGATGCTACAGATACATCATTCAATCCAATAGAAGATAATGATATTGAAGAAGCAGGGGACCACGAAGCAGCTAGTTATGCCGAGGATGAAGCCCAGTTCGATCACTTCCCGGATGATGATGAGGTGTTATCAGTAGAAGGTGAAGAAGCAGGAGTGCCTGCAGACAACGACGACGAAGATGACCCAATGCTTGAAGAATTAGATAACAATAACAACAACAATGAAGATAACAATGATGATGATAATAACGTAACTGATAATGAATCCAATGACGATTATGTGATGGAGGATGTAGACGAATCGAATGACGATGACGACGACAGTAATAATGACAACGATGATGATGAAGACAACAACTGTACCGCGTGGACTAGATTCCACCCTTGATGGATCTCACTGGAATAACTGTTTCTACACTCAATACTGCATGTCAGTGCTATCTGGTTATGGGAATCTAGAATCTACGCTGTCAACACCGCAGTACGGCTTCCAAAAGGGGCTGAAAGAATTTGGAGAAGACGGTTACAAAGCCACAATCAAAGAATTAGATGCTAATCTTATTGGTCGAAATGTTATTGACATGCTATCCCCTGAAGCAATCACTAGAGACATATTTACGATGTCATTGGGATATCTAATGTTCCTGAAAAGGAAACGATCTGGAATGATCAAGCAAGAGGCTGTGCGGACGGCCGACCCCAGCGAGAATACATCACCAAGAATGAATCAAGCTCACCACTGTTGCTAATAATGCCCTATTTGCTTCATGTTTAGTCGATGCTATTGAAAGAGAGCAGTTGCGATATGCGATATCCCTGGTGCATTCTTACAAGCTGACTGGCCACAAGACGAACCATGTTATATTAGATTCGAAGGAGTTATGGTTGATATGATATGCCAAATTGAACCTGAGTACCTCGAAAGTTAAACACAACAAGGCCCGAACACGGAAGTGGATGGTAGGCAAACTGAGTAAAGCCATATATGGCACATTGCTTGGAGCTCGACTATTCTATGACAAGCTAAGAGGAATCTTAGAGGGTTGGGACTTTATTATTAATGATTATGACGAGTGTACTTTTAACAAGATGGTAAATGGTAAACAACTTACTGTACAGTTTCATGTGGATGATCTTAAGTTATCACACATGGATGAAGCTGTTATTAGGACATGGTTGAAGATTTAAATGGTATATTTGGTCAAAATGGTACTTTATTAGATGCCAGCTATGGAAAAGTGCATGAGTATTTAGGTATGACAATTGATTTCTCGGAAGAAGGCTTGGTGAAGTATACCATGTATGACTTCCTTGAAGACATAATTGCGGACTCACCCGATGATATGAAAGGTACAGCTGTAACGCCTGCCCATTCGAAGCTATTCCAAGTGAATACAGAGTGTGAAAAGCTTGACCACAAGACTATGGATTGGTTCCATCGCACGGTAGCGAGAATACTATTTGCTTCTAAAAGAGCAAGACCTGACTTGCAAACTGGGGTCGCATTCCTATGCACCAGGGTAGCATGTCCAGATAAGGACGACTATGGAAAGCTCAAGAAACTCATTGAATATATCCGGAGACAATCTATCTCCCATTAATATTGGGTGGGATGAATCCGGTATTCTCACTTGGAGTGTGGATGCTTCCTTTGCAGTCCATATGGATATGCGCAGTCACACCGGTATGGCACTAACGCTAGGCCGAGGAGCCCTAATATCAGGCTCGTATAAACAAAAGATTAATACCAAGAGCTCCACCGAATCTGAATTGGTTGGGGTGGATGATGGTATGCCTTTCATTATGTGGATAAGACTATTTTATATTGAACAGTTTAAGATGTATCCTGATGACCATCCTATGAAGGAAGTTGGTCAAAAGAATATCATACTGCAAGATAATACAAGTACCATTCAACTTGAAAACAATGGAAGAAGATCAAGTGGTAAAAGAACTAGACATATCAATGTCAGGTACTTTTACATTACAGATCAAATCAAAGAGGGTAAGGTATCAGTAACATACTGTCCAACACTTGAGATGGTGTCAGACTACTTTACGAAACCATTACAGGGATCTTTGTTCAGAACCCATAGAAATGCAATCATGGGGGTTAGTGAACTTGAAGTTCGCAAATACAAAATTGCATATGAGGATGCTAAGAAGCTCTCTCGGAAGGAAGGTTGAAACTAGTTAAAAGAGATATATTTACATCCTAATATGATTGCTTTAACAATCAACATAGGATGGGAGTGTATTGGGAATAACTTAGTTTCATACCGATTACGACGTTACTACAAGTAACATCCGGGTTACTAGTAAATCGCCATCCACACTGTTAGCCTGTCGTTGATCTCTGACAGTCAAAACAGCCACTGTTATCAACACTGTTGATATCATTGTTAATTCAAAACCTATATTTATAAGCGTATAACGAGGTAGTTTATTAACATACATTCATTGTTGTGGATCTATAGTAGTGTTGATATCTAATCCAATAGTGTCAATATATTAGTACATACTGTAGTATAATAATTGAATTCCATCAATAAATGCCCTACAAAATAGAACAAAGATTTAAAGAAAAATTAGGACAAAAAATAGAAACCAAAAAAGAACATCACCTGGAATTGATTCCAATGTAGTCCCCCAACATAGTACTAACCTTGCTCGACCATGCTTAACTTTGCTGAGCAGATTGGAAGCAGTGCTGACATGCTGGTATGGTCGTTCTCTCATTTACGCCTGATTTTGATGTATATGGTAGTATGTTATGGCATATACAAAAGCCGTGTTAGACATTATATTTTATTTGGGGTTAGATCATTTCTTTTCCTGGTACTGGCTACATAAGTTTCTACATGAAAGACTTTATGTGGACTAAATCACCTAGTACCCGGGTGGACTATCATACGGAAGTCTAATTAATACTCAAAAAGCTCAAAGCAATGGATTACTTAAAGTAAGAGAGAGAGAGAGAAGTATATATTTAGATTCGTAAGTTTTATTAATGTCTACGGTGCATTGTGAATTGAGCTCAATCTACATTCAAATGTATGTTTGGAATATTATTGTAATGTCTGTACCATGTTTAAATGTTGATAATAATATGCCTAGTTTTGCTTAAATTTGACCAGAAAAATCAGATTTTCATTGATTCCAGCGAGGAAGGCAAATTTTTGAATTCTTGTGACAAAATCAAGATCAGATGCCAAAAAACCACAACTGCGACAATTAGTCGGAGAAACACTCTTTAAATATGGAAGGGTCATCCTTGCCAGCCATTGGATCATTGAGAACTTGATTCCTGGATGGCATAACGTTTTACTGGCAGTAAAAGAATGCTGCTTTCAAAAGTTTGAACTGAAAAACATGCCAAAACTGAAATCAATTGGTTGACTCTGCAGTTACGTTCATATTAGCTTAGATGTTTCCTCTGCATCCAGTATAGCGTCTGCATGCCAATACGAAGCTAGCTTGAGCCTGCTTGTGATCGTACCCATGTCCATTGCGTGCAGTCGATACGTTTCATCGATAGCAAGCGTCGAGTGGGAGGAGAAAGCCGCCCAGCTAATTGCATTCATTTGTTTCCAGGATAACAACGGCTTCTCTTCTCCAGAAGAACTATCATATAAGTATCCCTGAGAGTCAGAGTCAATAGCAGCGCGATACGCTTTATGGAAACGACCCTGACGTGTCTCTTCACACTCCTCGTCATTATCATCATCGTCATCATCGTAATTCCCACTATCATAGTTATTCGTGAGACTTTTAAGAAATACGCTTTGCTCTATATCTGATACATTTCCAATCAAATCTACAACATCTCGAGCCATTTTATTTGCGTCCTCTAAACTATAGTAGATTTCCTGATCATCAAATTGTTCCTCACATTCGCAGGTTACAGTTAATGATCTATTCTCAGTGCTGGAACTTTCATCATCCGGAAAAGTAGTAGTAGTATCGTGATCATCTTCTTTGTCTAATATCGTTCGTACTGATGCTCTTCCAACTGTTTGTGCTGTACAGAAGATACCGAAGTCAACACCCAAATTCATATTATATTCAGTTATTTCCATCAGTTGTATTGTATTCATCATAACATCATCTCCATCTTCCTCTCTGATAATGAAACCCAATCCAAAAATACCATGATTGCAATCAATCGCTTGCTGAAAAAGTCGTAATTCATCTCTACTGTGGAATTGGAAATATTTTTTCTCTCCCTGCAAAGTAACTTGATCAGATGGAACAATGATAGTATGTATCTGCCTCGTCGTGGATATAGTAGTACTTCCATTATCAGAATATAGCACTAGATCATCATTGTTTGCGATGTGATAATCGGCGTCTCGCCATCCAGAGATTCCATTTAATCGAGTCAGCGGACTCGTCGACGCTACGGTAGACAGGGAGCGGGTTGATTTTCCTGTGTTAAAATTCGATAGACCTGAAAACCCGGATGCGCATCTATCGGTTATCAGGAATAGAAAAGTACACCAAACCAAAACCAAAACTTTTTTAATCGTCGTCATACTTTTATTATTGTTCTTCTTGTTTATCCTCTGTACGCTTGTTGAACAAAGCATCATGGCATTGAATGTATGCGATAAACGAATTTTGTCCAAATCATTGCAAGTAACTTATAATCACTCAGGCAGAATTCTGAAATCCCAGAGCTACTAGTATGAGCTGGTTCTTTGCGTTGGTTGTAGCAATAGTCGTACTATGTATTGGGAAAAGCGATATTCGTGTCAAAGTCGTGTGTTATTACTAACAGCACGTATGTTTTTCGTGGTAATACAGTATTTCATTTTCTTCATCTTCGCATTGACGCATAAAAGAACAAATTCTTCATACCGACGCAAGAACGATGACGGAGGGGGGTGATGATTTTTAACAATAATTATCGTTCTTTTTGCGAATGAATCATTCTTCTTTACCGATGACGTGGGCTACGCGTGTGGGAAACGCGTCGAAAACTGGGACTAATTATTTTGAAATAGCAAAAGCACGCAGTTTACTGGTCCATTCAATTCATATAAGGTTTCTGAACAAACTAGAAGTACAGTATAGACAGATAGCTCCTAAAAATTTGAATAAGATGAAGTATTTAGAGTAAAAATTTTCCATATCAAACTGGAAAACAATCTACCGGCGAGTAAGTAGTATTTTTGGCCAAAATTGCCTGTGTTTTTCACTATTTAAATCATGGTTAATATAGTCTCTACCAAATCAATATCAGTACACTCCTGAAACAAAGTAGGTCAAAGTAACTACACTATCTTCTTCCTTATATGTAATAGAATAGATTGTTACATTACTATTAACACTTTTGAGCATGTTCTCTTTGATTTATTAGACACTCCATACAGTAGTGCTTTTCCTCATAGATTTTTTGTTTATTTCACGTAAAATGCGTGTATTATTGGACGTCCCAGTTTTCCACGCGCGTAGTTAGTGGGGGGAAATGATTTTTTACAATTATCGTTCTATTTTTGCGAATGAATCATAGTTTTCAGTCACGTCACACAGTCTTTTCTGATTTCTATGTCTGAATCCTTCGCGTTACGGTAAAAGTAAAAAGATTCGTTGACACCATGACTATGACACCATGGGCGGTATGAAGCAAACAGGAAAGACGCAAGTAATCAATTATCATGTTGGAGGCTATTGAAAAATCGTTAAAGGAGGAGTTCTCAGACTCGACCGATGCCGAGTGCTATCGGTTTGTACGTGCAGCTGAATCACTGTACAAGAAGACCAGGAAAAGTAATAGTGAGAAAGAGAAGCTCATACATGATACCGCAAGTCAGAAGCTGGAGGAATATCTTGATTGGAGAAGCTTACATGGACTTGATTACGACCAACCAGCTAAAGATAAAGATGATTCGTCTGTCTGGGAATGGGCTGTACGAAAGGCATTGTTTGTGGAAGAAGAAAAAAAGCGTCAAAAAGAGCAGGCAAAAAGAGCCAGCCGCAGTAGTAGTAGTAGCTCCAAGTCGACAGCAAACAACAATAAAAATTTGGTTGATTATGATTCACATATAGATATTGCAGTGGAAGAAGAAAAAGAAGGCGGAGAAGGAGGAAAGACCAGTGAGCAAACTAACAATATTCGTGATGGTGGTAGTGAAAGAAATAATAATGATAACAATAGAATAACAAATCAAAAACTCTTCCTCAACTTATTTTCAGACGCACTGACCCTAACACGGGTAAAGTTCTTCAGGATAAGAATGGTACAGATCTAATCCATGTTTTAGCAGCAAAGATCGATAGATTCGCTGCCAGCAACGAGACATGGGCAATGGCAGTTGCACTGTACATTGATTTTTACGTCGATAGAAATTCCAAATATTCAGCATCGATATTTGTTGACGCAAGAGCAGGTGAGGGTTGGCCGAATCCGAAATTAATAATGGGTGTGTCGTTAGTAGGTCAAATCGTAACTGAAATTGAAAAACGTCATCCGGGACGTTGCAAGACGTTAATCATATTTCCATTACCTCGAGCTTTGACGATGATTTGGGGATCTGTCAAAGGTTATTTTTCTCCTGAGATGAATGAAATGATGATTGTTTGTTCCGGTCCATCTACCTTGGGCTCCCCCCTTCCTAAGAAAATGCTGGAGATATACGTGGACGGGGATGTTATAGACATCTTAGAAGAGTATCGAATCGATTTATATAGTCCAAAGAAGGAATAATATTAATGGTAAGAAGGCCTTGCCGAATAATCATCTCACGATTTCTTCCAGCCCTTCTATTTATTCTTTGTCAACCCAAGATTGCACCAAACGAAATAAAGAAGATACAACAGGATGACGCATGCGCTCTTGCATAGCTACTATAACTATATCTTTATGAAGTTACTGCTAATATATTATTAAAAATATAGATTATTATTTGTACAGCTAACTAATGTTAGAATTTTTATGTAAAGTAAAACTACTACTTCGAGAGGATAATAATAATCTTCAGAGTAGTGGTAGTGGGATTTTTTTCGTGTTATAAATAATTCATTCATTCGTTCATTCTTCTCATGATAGCATACTTGATACGGGAGAATCATAATTACCAAGTTCAGAACTACCGGTTGGTGCCAGTTCGATGTCACGATCGCGATCGCCACTACTACGACTCTTACTACGTCGTGATGATGACTTTGATCGTCGACTTCTTTTACTACTCTTCTTTTTCTTTCTTTTTTTCCTTCTGACTTTTTATGTTCTCGTGTTGCACGTGCCTCTTGTGCTGCCGACTTTGCTTCACGACGTTTCTTTGCTAACCTTTACGGTATGCATGTATATCTTCACTTAATACACGAAAAAATCCACGCAAGCCACCACCATTGGATGCCATCCGATCACGATTCTGGACGTGATATCCAAAAATTAAAAAGAATATACCCATAATAACTAATAGCGACTTAATATATGCATTGGTGCTTTCAATTTCATATTAATAACAGCCCATTTGGGTGACAGTCCATGTGCGACAGCACGTAACGCGTAATCATAACTTGCTTTTTTACCATAAGGATCAGGACAACCATTGGGATACATATTCAGATCACAGGACCATGAGTATTTTAATAATTGTGTGGCCATTTGATTTGAACCAAAATTACGTCCCCATATCCTATGACAACCTAACCGACCCATTTGACGATTATATTGATTAAGTGGATCAATTATATCATAAAAGTCTGTTCCGTGACAATAATCACTTTGAAATGTTGCCATTGCAAATTTCCCTTGTGCAGTACAACCCATTGTACTTGACATATAATTATCCTCATCAACAACACAATCAGCATTAGATGTATTATATCCATCTTGATAGTTTGAATTATAATACGAATCTGTATATTCTTGATCATAGTATACAGTAGGATTCTTATCAAGTGCTTGCAGTAAAGTATCAGCACCACCATACGTAAAGAATGAATTAATATAATTTCCACGTGAACATGACATTAAACTAATATGATTTGCTGGTATACCATATAATGAAAATGCAACATTAGCACAAAAATCTTGTGTCCTTGCTAAATACCATTGTTCGTCACCGTCTCTATCTTCACCGTCATCATCATTCTTGTCAACAGCACATTCAGACCAACTGTTATTGTTTGTGATTTGAACGTGTGTGTGTGTGTGTGTGTGTGTGTGTACGGTGCGGTGCGGTATGAAAAAAAACCAAATTTAAAAGATGAGGTGAGTGAATGAGAAATTTAATTTAATTTAATTTAATTTTTAATTTAATTATTCAATATGATTCAATATGATTCAATATATTCAATATAATTCAATATAATTCAATAAATTCAATATAATTCAATATAATTCAATATAATTCAATATAATTCAATTTCAATCGAATTGAATTGAATTGAATTCAAATTCAATTCGAACTACTGTGTACAAAATTTATAACTTACACACAACCATGGATTTTAATCCATAATGCTTGATATTGATCTAAATCTTCTAATACATCCCGTGCATCGATCCAATATTTAGATAATTGATTTGCTGAGACCGTTGATCGTTCTCCATGTACCGATCCGACGAATGTGACAAGGAATAATATGGCTGGTACTAGTATGGACGACGTAGCAGAACAGACAATCATCATCGGCGTGTGTGTTACTGTATTTGATTCACGTAAGGAATACGATTTATAGTTTAGCTTACTACTGTAACGATGAAGATGCTTTGTTGTCGGGGTGAAGAGCAGATGAATGAATACCAGTAGATAGAAGAGGTCAATGAGTTGCTTCCAAGTTGGAATGTAATAATACTGCAAATAAGAGCATCGCTCTTCGGGTATGTGGTAAGCACGTGTGAAGTGAGAGAAAAAGAAAAAAAAAGATAGTCCACATACCCTAAAACCAGTTTTCCGCGGTACTAACCGCAGTAAAAATGTGTTTGAAGAATTCAAAACCAAAAAAAGAGCTGACCCGATGGATCATATGCGTCCAATGCATCTAAATAATTTGTTTCCGTTCCGAGCGGGTAAGTTTGTCCATCGCGCGAAATCAGTTGAAACGCCTATATAGTATCTGCCATGTCGGAAGCGGCTAAATGTTATATCAAGCAAGCCCAGAAATGCATCCGTTGCTCATAGTAGTAGTATCTCCTACTTACTACGTATTATTAGTGTGCTTGAAGTAACATGGCTAATGCAGGTGCTTTCGACGAAAAATTCTCGAAATTTTAAAACGCCCAAACAAATGAATTCAATACTGGATCGGACTGAACATAACTGGACTGTCGTTCGGATACAACTTACTCTACTTGAGTAGCTAGAGAGATTATAAATCATGACAAATTTTGGAAGAAAACAACTGCATATCAATCATAGAAGGAACGTCCACAATCCGTATCATCGTCGATTTTTAGTGCTACGGGAACAATGAAATTCCTTATTGCTGCTACTGTTGCTGCTGCCGTGTTACTTACTGGTACAGTAGATGCTACAAGTGATAGTAATACTGCTTCCACGACTCAAACAGCAACGACGACGACGACTACAACATCTAACAATAACGAAAGTAGTGGTAGTAGTAGTAGTAGTACCCTTAGAATTAGTAAAGGTAGGCTAGCAGAATCTGCGTATTTTCAACAGCAACAACAGCAGAAATATCAATTCGAACAGCAACAGAAGTTCCAGAATAACAATAAAATAGTAAGAAAAAGAAAAATATGCAATTCCCATCAGAAATGATGATCAGTGAAGAAGATTTACCGATTAATGATCCTCAAAATAAATGGCAATCTTTAAATAAAGATGTTGAATTTATACCAGCGGATGGTATTTCTTCTGATGTTGTACAACGATTCTTAGAACAAGGTGATTATTCCTATAGTTATGGTGAAACAGAAGAATCGGCGTATGGTGGTATGTCAGGTATGGATAAAGTATATGATGTTGAACCATTCGCATATGGTGTTGACGAATATGACGAATATCAACAGGCATGGAGATTAATGGGTTTTATTATTGATTGTAATCCAATGGTTGATGATGATTATTATGAAAATGGTGGCTCGGGTAGTGGTGATCAAGGTACAGAAGATGGTTGTTCACGATACGTACTTTGGGCGGCGTATGTCGATTTGGATTATGAAGGTGGAGGGATTGGTGAATACCAGCACTGGAATAATACCTCCAGTCAATGGGATACATCCGCTTGTCAATACAGTGGTAGTGATCGATGTGCTAAGATGGATTGTCATCTAGAGAATACACATTTTGCATTATTAGGATTCTTTAAGCATAAATCGTATGATGATTGGATGGAACAATTATTTAAACATGAAGGGATATGTGTTTGGAACGATGAAGAATATGCATTCATGTCGAATGCACGTGAGGCATGGCCACAGGGTTGTATCGATACATACACAACATCATCGGATGGTACAACAGAAATTTACTATGATGTCAAACCCATCCAAGGTGGTGATATTGAAATTGGTTTATATACTGACACGCAATGTATTAAGGAATACCAATCAACTGGAAGTAGTGATCCAATTTCCGTTGAAAACATACTAGGAAATTTCTTTGCAGATGTCGATGGGAGTGGTGATAATGACAATAACTATGATTTTAGTGACGATACACTTGATGAATCCATGAGCCGATGGTCTTCTGCATTTGCAAAATTCCGTGTATGTCAACCATGTGTCGCATACGACCTAGAAAACATTGATGGAACTAAATTCTACGATGATGATGGAGGTGGTGGTGGAGATATGTTTGATTGTTATGACGATGCGGATTACACTAATGTGAATCAGGTACGTACACATACTTATTTATATTGAATTACCTCGACGAACCTTTTGCTTTTTTCTATCTGCATCTAACCCCTTGTTCATCATTCTTCTTATCATTCTTTAAACAAAAACCAAACCAATCATTAGTGTATGAAATTTATGGCAAAGACAAACATGAATACTGCAACATTCCGTGATATGTCACTGGGAAGATATCAAGGAACGCTGGTGGCAACTCAAATGAATGGTATCGCAAACAGTAGCACTAAAAACTGGCGCAGAGAGGCATGGTCTAGTCGATTTACGTATTTGTTTTTGGTTGTTGCACTTAGTTTCTTCATTTATGGTGCAGTTTTTTTCTATAAAGCCAAGGTTGCAACCAATTACAGTCCAACCTTTGGTTGGACCAATTTCAAGGAACCTCTTGTCATGACGTGAGAACATAACTGATTCTCTCCCTAAATGAGACGTGACAACTAAAAACCTTAATTATATCATACTCGACTGAACTAGCCACAGGTATTGAATAGTAGTGATGTCGGGTATGATGACTCTGTATTATAGCTTGTGAAAACAAGACTGCTTCTTTGCCTATTAGATAATAGGTTAATTATTTAGAAAAAAACACAACTGTTACTAAATGAGTAGTAGAAAATCTTGTGACTTCGAATGTCAGTAAATCCTCCATTTTAGAGTATAAATTTATCGTAAAACTTGTCGTCGTTGATTGGAACCTCTGACCGCATGTCATACGTCTTGTGAATCACATCCAAAGAGTCGGCGATTCCTACCGATGTGTCATTACAAAATCAGTTTGTTAGAAAAAGAAATGTGTTCAGTACGTGACGTATCCAGGAAAAATACGGCTGTTAAGTAAAATAACAATAAACAACTAGCGTACTCACCCTCAGTGTATTGGCGCATTGGTAGGACGTAAAATGGCTCCTCGATCTCTACACCTATATCTTCGATGCTTAAAACAACATATGAAAGTAGGACGGAAAATGGAAGAGTCCAAATTGGTCCAGTAAGTGGATACATTGCCAATGGTAGAGTCAGACTCCATAAACTCATCAACCTGATTTGAGGAAAAATATGTTTTGCAACAACAGTAAGAAACACAATAATAAGTATGTATCAGGAATGAGTTGAGATTTTTGAGTCAAAATAAATTTCAATCCTTTTGAGTCTGATAAACATACCGGCTTGTATTCGTAGTAAATGTTGTAGGTATTGGAGTCCGAAGCAGACGCTCACAGGAACCCAATGATGACATAAGGTTTTGAACCTGACTATCCATATCAACGCAGTAGATTGGCTCAATAGCAGGTTGACTATCGAAAATTAGTTTCCGTATGCATGACAAAATCATCAATGGAACATGAGACCCTGATTCATACGTCATGCAGATTTTTTCGAAGTCTTTAACAGCAACATAATTATTACCATCACACTGTTCGTCGTTTTCAGAGAAGAATATTTCCCTCATTTCATCCTTAAAAGCATTATTTAATTTTACCTTTAATTCAGGATCAGAACTCGAAACCCTATAGTATCCTCCTTTTGTGTTGAGGTGGAAATGCAACGCAACTGCGAATGATTTTAGGAGTGTTTTCATTCGTTGTTTGTTGTTATTTGTCAGGAACATACAACTTTTACCCATCAAACCACGAGATACGGTGTTGACCTGACCAAGCACTTTCCTTGCCTCGTTCCAGCGATCATAACTTGCATTCAATCGAAACCCAGCAAGAACCGATATTGCCAATGAAAATGTCGTGAACGTAGTTGTATCGAAGTAAAATACGGGTAGAAGATCGTACGTCATCATCTCGTTGTAATAAGTCAGTCCAGTAGCAACGCTGGCAGTCAAAAATAGATCTGGAAAGATAAGACGTTGGATTGATGCGCAGCGAAAAACCTCAAACAAGTTACGTAGATGACGACCAGGAGCCTTGTGGTGCTTCCATTTCGCGGGATCGTAATTCAAATCCCTGGGGGGCTCTGATCTATTCTTTCTAGCAATTCGAGAATCATTAGGTCTTTTGATATGATATAGACTTGGTCGCAGTTCGGATCTTTCGTCACGTCGAATAAATAGCGGCGGATCCTTCGACGAGGTGGATTCGGAGGCTACTCTACGGATACTGATGTTGTTAAAAGAATTGTACAATAGAGGTTGGATTGCGTGATCAGCACACCGAACAAACCTTTTGTGAATGATGGGCAGAGTCGAATTACGAAGTAAAATTGACATGGTATCGCTGTAGATGGTAGTTCAAAATTCTTCAGTAGAATAGATCGTTTTATCGCGAAAAGAGAGAACTGATCGTCGACTGCATGTAAGTCGAATATATTCGAGTGTGGAAGTTCTCTCTATCTTGTAACTTACCTATCCTACGTTACGCCGGCTTATTATGCGCGCAGGTTTTTTAGTACGTCTATCGTGGAAATACACCGAGAGTTGATTTTTGTAGATAATGTACAGTACTGATACTTACAGTATCAGATGACCATTAAAAATAAACTATTTTCTCCGAGTAGCACATTGTCCACGGGATAAGGCATAATATTAATGCGCTAATGCACCTAAAAAAGGCTCTTTGAGGAAAAAATGCAGATAGAAATTTACGCGACAAAATCATGAGCTCTACTTAAGTAAAGTTTGAAAAAAGTAACAAGTCTTACACGGATACCGGCGATTAACGTTTTTAAAAAAACTCTCTGAATCCGGACATGGGAACATGGCTGATCGATTAGATTATTCAAAAATTATTCTTTAAGTACATAATGGTATTCATCTGACAGGCAAAAAGAAGTCAGCACGGTTACATTGTCGCCTGACCTTATTTTACAGAAGTCGGAATAAGTTACTGTAGGTCTGAAAGAATAAGTTTTTAATGTACCGGTATTCGAGTGTGAAGTTGTCTATCTTGCACTGGTACCATAGCTCATTCACTAATAGGTGTCAGAGATAAAAAGACACCGAACCGCATGGACGGCCGATGCCATGAGCATGACGTTGGACAAAAAGTACGCCGGAATGGTATATTTGCTCAATCCAATGTCCTGCAACGAAGTGGCACCGGCCGCATTGCGGTACGCGGTTGCATAACCACGACGAAGAATGGCCCACAGCAATGTCATAACACCGGCGACGCGGCCATTGACAAACATGGCACAACTGATCGATCCGACCAACAATACTGGCAATTGTTCGACTTGATTCGTTTGGACTCGTTGGGCAAGATGGACCAGTTCGGGGACTGGTTTGGAACAAATTTGGTCGTAGCTGCGGTCCAAAAGATTGGCCTCGTGTTTGGCAAGGCCCACAGCCATGCAATCCCATAGAGAGTAACTGACCAAAAAGCCACAAATAACAATCATGACTGGGGCCAATTCTTTGGCGATATAGTCGGGCAACGTTCCAGGTTCTCGTCCGGCAAAAAACGACAGGACACAACCCAGGACAATGTATACCATTAAAATGGCTGTTTTGCTGGGTGCCGGCGATGGTGCCTTATTGTTGGGGTTCGAAGTAGTACTGGTGGCGGTAGTACTGTGGGTGGCGGCCATTTTCAATCAATAGTCGATAAACTTTAAATATTGGTCGAGAAGTAAATAATATTAGATGCTGTAATTGTTGCATATATCGAATCAGTACTGAAATCGCACAGCTTATTGCGCGCAGGTTTTTTTAGTACGGGCTATCGTGAGAAATAGATAATGTGCTGAATTCCTATCATGTACCGTACAGTATGGCGCATTAAAAATACAACTATTACCCTTTTTTACTACTGTACGCGCATCGCGCATTTATCGAATCTATCATAAAAAGCAAAGTGTACATCTTACGATCATGGCAGCTAATCAAGGGAACAAGAATCTTGTTGTAGCCGTAATTGGTTACACAGGCGGTGTTGGAGGATGCCTGTTGGATGCAATGAAAAAGATCGGGATTTCCCATATGCATTGGTGCGATCATCTACCATGAAAGTAGGATGTGGTGGTGACGGGGATCTTCCACCGAGGAATTCCTACCGACTATAAGGCACTGAGCGCCTATTTATTAAAACAGAATGGTATTCCTGTGATAGCGATGTAACAGCTTCAAGTTCTGTACAAGAACATTATCAAGAATGGTTAGCCGCTGGTATATCAGTCGTGACTGCGAACAAAGGAATTTTTGCTGGATGCGAAAACAAATATCAGTCTCTTTTGACAGCAGCAAAAGAAGGTCAATGTCGCCTCCTTCACGAGACAACTGTGGGAGCTGGTACGTACCATATTTGGAATTGAAGTTGTAATTATTGTTGATTGATTGATTGATCGATTGTTCGTATCCTATGATGTTATTAAATCCAATACCGTATACTTACATCGTCGTCTTCGTGATTGATTCGCAATATAAATAACTGATTGAATAACTATCGATGTATCTATCAATCCATTTGAAATATAACAGGGCTACCAACTCTCGGAACCCTGGAAAGCTTGAAAGCTTCCTCTCATGATATTCACACGGTGGAGGGTATCTTGAGCGGGACACTCGCATTCGTATTGGGTCAGGTGGCCGGCGGGAAGACAAGTCTTTCTCAAGCTGTGAAAGAGGCGAAGGAACTCGGCTATACAGAACCTGATCCCCGTGATGATTTGAATGGAATGGACGTAGCACGAAAGGCAGTAATCTTAGCTCGATTAGCTGGTATGAAAGGCGTGGAATTGTCTGGAATGACAATCGAAAGTTTGGTACCAGAAAGTCTTCGCAGTTGTAGTGTAGACGAATTTATGGCCAAGCTTAGCGAACACGACAAGTCGATGGCAGACCGCGTTGCGAAAGTAGAGGAGGCTGGAGGGAGATTGCACTATGCTGCCAAAGTTGACGTTAAAGAACAGAAGGTCGAAGTGGGTATGCTATCCTGCGAAGCAAGTCATCCATTTAACAATGCAGGACCTGATAATATGGTAGCGATAACAACCAACTTTTATACACGACCATTAGTAATCCAAGGTGCAGGAGCTGGGGGAGAAGTAACAGCAACTGGTGTATTAGCAGATATTTTGCAGTGTGTCAACCAGCCATAATAGCTCTTAAAAAAATGATGATGAATATTATAAAAATTACGATACTTATAAAAATTGCAGACATTGTTGATACTACGTATTTGAACTGAATATTTTTATTTGCTTAGATTTTATTGTATTTACGTAATCTATGTATAATATGCCATGAAATTCTTATCTATTACTGTTACATATATATTATATAGCTATAGCTTGCGGAGTATGTATGTACTTTTATACAGTACAATAATAATTGATAATAAACGATGTCAACATCGAGTCAACATACATGAAAATGATAAATAATAGATAATAACGACAACATGTAATGGTAGTACATATTATAACTTCATCACATTGTAGCAGTAGCATTTGCAGGAACCAAGGTTGCACTGTCGAAAACATTGGTAGTGGTACTGTCACTATCCAATATTTCTTGGACTGCATTTTGCATCTCCTTTTCAGGTGCAACAGAAGTTTTAGCTGACCCAGCATAAACTGATAGGATAAATGTCCATGCAAGACCGGCAACTGATAAAAATGGAATCTGAAGATCTTCTTGTATGTATCCAAATTGAACAAATTGAACAGGTATCCAAAAAAGTAAATTACGTTTCATGAGAGGTAGAAAATTTTCCTTTGCTCTTGATAATGCTTGTGATGATGTTAATCCTTGGATTGCACCCGTTACTGTAAAGAATGCAGGATAATACAGGAATGGTACAATACCCAATTGGGATGATAATGTTTGTTCCATAGCAGCTAATTGTGATGTGTCAATAATATTATTGTCTGGAAGAATAGATCCAAGATATTGTCCATGACATGTAGCGACAATAATTGGGAATGCAAAATGTTGTAATGCACGGTATGCCATATCAAAGACAGCGAACGAGGCCCCCCGAGCCTTGTCGTATTCAAAAACACTATCCTCATCTTCATCATTCTTGGTCGCCGTTTGTGTTTGAGCGATAGCATCCCCACAAACAGCTAATGTCGCCCCCGTCATCATTTTAGTTGGTAATGGATGATTCTTCAATAATTCCTTATATCCAGATAGTGGATCGAATGATTCGGTCAATGATGCGATAGTGAAAGAATTCGCATTCTCGTTCACATTCGCAGTATGATGTATAGTAGAAGCAAAATCTATTGTTGATTGGATATGTTGATGAACATCAGGAATACTAAAGCATGTTGTGACAACGACCGTCGTAGTAAATGACGAAACGAAAAGGAAAAATGTGCTTTTTGCAAACATTGTAGTGTAGTCGTTGTTTCTGTTGTTGTTGTTGTTGTTGTTGTATTGTTATTGTATTATTGTTGTATTATTGTTGTACGTGTGATTGGCGCAACGACGGGATCTGTAATGTAATTCTGTCGGCACGTCTACTTACTGTATAACTAAATGGTTGTGACGATAATAGCACTACCGTATATTCAATCTACATTTTATCTTGATTGCTTTCATCGTAACTTTACTGTACCGGCACAATGTATCCGATCCCTCAAAAAACCTGGTTTCTTCTTCAAGTCAATAATAAACACACTATAAACCCTGTGACGTGATCTCGCAACTTCCAGTGTCTTCCTGAAGCGACGATGATTGCCAGCTGCAGATTATTTTTGATAGGTCGAGAAAACTTGAACATATCACAATTTACTTATCGATTTATTTTCGCTTGCATTTTCAATCCTCAATTTACGTGGTAGTAAAAACCAGCAAAATGAAAGCGTGCGGCTTATATAAACTCGAGCGCGCGGTTAGTTCTGCCGACAGCCACAAATTATTAGAGAGATCAAAAACAAAAAAATAAAAATCTAATCTTATCTCAGAGCAGTATACTTAATTCTTGTACGGAACAACAACAATACATTCTCAATGGCCCACCTGAAAAAATCAAAGGAAAGTAATAGCTCCAACGATTGTCAACCCAAGCAACTACAGTACATTAAAGATAATTAATCACCTTCCGTTGCGCTGATTCTCTCTCTCTCTCTCCTGTTCAATATAAAAATACCCTTCAATCATGGTGAAACACGGAACAAACAAGAAACGACGATCTGGACGAACTGGAAAAACTAAGTTAAAGAATAGAAATAATTTCACACGATGGGATCCAAATCTTCATAAGAATATAAAAAATGCTACTATTCGTGAACATTGGGATCCAAGCAAATCTTTTACAGCGAATCTATCTGCTATTGGACTCGTAGCAAGACCAAACGACGATGTAATGAATTTGAATCCACCATCTCAACGTCAACAACAAAGTATTGAGGAACAAGGTAGTGATGTACCCAATATAGTCGAATTATTTGACATACCCGATTCAGATTTATTGACACAACAAAACCGAGAGAAGCGTTGCGTCCTTAACGAAGAGGATCAAATATATATTGCTAAATGTATGTCAAAATATGGAGATGATTATACGAAAGCATTTCGTGATATTAAGATCAATTACATGCAACACACTGAAACGCAGATACGTAAACTTGGTGCAAGATTTTTACTTCTAACTCCTGAACAAAGGCTTGTTGATGTTCCAAAAAAAGTCAAAGCTTTAATTCTAGCGGATGATGCATGAAGATAATAAGGAATATGGAAGATTAAGATATATTAATTAATAATATGAATACTAATTGTACAATGTAATACCAAAAAATGCTCCATGGGGGTTCTAATATGATAATAAACTGGTAATTTTAGTCGTTTTCTTCCCTTCCTTCTTTTTGTTTTGATAACATATTAATACTTTTTTTTTTTTTTTTCTTTTTGTTTTGATAACATATTAATACTTATACAATTATTTGTTGAAGGTCAAGCTAAATTACAAGATTCAACCATAACTACTTAGATAAATCGTAATAGAGGTAACTTTTTAGAGACAAAAAAAACACTGTATTCAATAGAAAGACAACCAGTATCCACATTCTTTTCCTGAAGTTGAACTGGATAGGTATTAAGTATTATTAATCCTCATGTTTGAAAAAATGGAAAGCAACCTTAAGTTCCAAGGTGAATCAGCAAATGATTTAATTATATGGAAATGATTCCCACAGTTTTTCCTTTTAATTGCTACTCAAATATTCATACATTGAGTGGTATGATCGATGCACCTCTAATGAATAATACACACAATTAAGTATACTCATTCAATTGGATTGGATGAGGTATAGTAGATGATTTTTAAGTAAGAAAAGTAGTAGTAATAAGTGTCAAAGAACAAAAAATGACTACAGATATGCAATAACAACAGCACCATCAATACACTTTTCTTTTCAAATCTAAGTTCTTCCCATTATTCTTGTGCATTATATATACTGTAAAGGGGTAAGAGGAATTATACTATTATTATTATTAGTTTTAAATCTATCTAATAATGGATGTTGTGATCTACGATTAGTACGACTAACTGAACGAATTGGTGCAATTTGCGCGATTTCCAAAATCCGACTTCAACGTGAGAGGCAACGGATTTTTTGTGGAAAAGAATTAATTCATGTCAATAATTTTTGAGAGGAATTGATGTCATTGGTCGTTGCTGCTTTTTGACATCAAAAGATCTCGATATCAATAGATTGTAAATACAGTACGACGTAATTCGACGTAGAGATAATAGTAGAGATACTAGAAATACTAGTAGAGATACCAGTATTTTCATTCCTGAATAAAATAGCAGAAAGCAGAATACAGTGCATTGCTTTGCTCTCATAATTCTCATTTTGCATTGTTCAAAACAATCACCCTCGACTCTTCGCCTATCTCCCATTTATCAAAACAACAACTTTCCAAGATGCGTAAGTTGTCGTCTCGTTCCTCCTTCTTGCTATTCGCTCGCTCTCCCTCTCCTCTCGCACACACACACACACACACTGCACTCATCTCGTCTCGTTGGCTTTCTCACTATTCTTATACTTGATTAATCATTCGGTTCGCTCTCTCTCTCCACACACTCACTCACTCACTCACTCACACAGCAACCGGTACTAACAGTCAAGGGAATTCTTACAAGTAAGTTTTGCTGTTGTGTATTCAAAGACATTTGTTTTTCTTTTCTTCATTTTGAGACTATTTGATATTGTCGAGTACATCCTTCTCACTTTATTTCGATCTTTGTTGACATGAAATTACAGTACTCCAGGAGGTACAAATTCTGGTGATAGTTCCTATAGTTGTAAGATACTTTTACTTTATGTGGAGGAATGCTATTATATTGTTGCCTTTCCGTATCGTCCCTTTTTTCGATCTTGTTCCAACCCTGATATCTAATATTGCCTTTTCTTTTTCTTCCTTTATATTTTCTAAACTTGACATTCAATTCAATAGATTCGAACAATGATGGAAGTTACTATTACTCCAACGACAACGGGTCGACATACCACAGCAGCAGTTCTGGTAGCAATACTTACACTTCTCCTAGCGGGCAGAGTTCAAGTAAATAAAGGAAAAATGGAATATCTTTGAATTGCGAGAAGACAAAAGTTTCTTCCGTAATCCTTTTTCTTTCCATCCGTGTTGACTGATATCGAGATCGATCGGCAGCATCGCTTTCTTCCTCGATTCAAGATTATATTATACTTAAAATAACCTAATAAATAACATTATCTTTTTAAATAAACTTAAGTAAAAATAAAGTTACTGTAAACTGAATCTTGGCCTATTTGTATACGATTCGATAGTTCTTATATGTATGTAATATACATATACATATACTAACCATTCTAACATCCACTGCTATGAGGGATAGTAGATGATTTATTTATTTTTGCTTCATTTATGTTCATGTTTATTTTATTATTTCTTCTTGTTGTTCATTTCATCCATTTCTTGTTCGATAGTCTTTGTTGTTAATATACGTTCGATGTTTCCTTCATAGGCCTGTCCAATAAATGATTTGCCCTCATTATATTCTGCCAAAGCCTCCCGTGGATCTTTCCCAGCTATAATCTTCTGTTTCGATGAATTACCGTCACTTATCATTTGCTTAAACATTATATCGGAAGTATTATAGATATCCTTCGAAGGTTTCTGGGGAATGCGCTGCGCAACAGACTCTCTATGCTCTTCCTCGCTACGTTGCTTCTTGCTACTACGTGGTTTGTCAGTACTGAAAAGGGGTAATGAATTGGGAGTAATGATCTCTTCGTGTCGGATAGCAGTTCCGGGGGGAGGGGCGCGTGATTTATATATATCTTGAAGCTCATCTTCGATATTCTTGCGTTTCCGTCGACGGCTACTTGTTAAAAGAATTCCTTTCTTAGACCAATCGGTGGAATACCAGATTTGGAATCCCTTCGGAGTTGTAACTAGGATCTGGTTCAGTTTTTGGTGCCAAGAGAGACTCAAGATGGAATGCCCAGTATCTGTATCTAGGACAGGCAAAGAGTAGATAGGCGTCAGGGATTTATTATTCTCCAGTTTCTGTGCTTCTTAGATATGATGAATATTTCAAGGCTACTACGAACTACTCGACTATTATTTTCGTCCCTTGTACTGGTAGCTATACATAATACTTTTCCATTCGGAGAAAATGCCATGGTGGGCGTGCTGCTATTGACATCATCGTCATGAAGAGGCAGATTGACGAATTTCATCCATGGCGGAGTAGAAGTCGAAAGTTAGAGGCTTATTCCATACCGTTACCTCTGTTTTTGTGCGTACTGCCAATTTGGTTTCATCAACTGAATATACCAGACTCACAATAGAATATCCGTCTTTGCTACCTAATAGTGCTGGTGATGCTTGGACGGATTGCTGTGGTCGAAGTTTGGAAACAAGTGGATATTTGTATATTTGAAGACTCCCACATTCAGTACCGATGGCAAGTGTATTTGTCGATACGGCCAAGCACGTAGGGATTGTCTTTCGACCTGTCCTCAAGTGTTTGATCACCACCACATCTGAACAATTTAGCATACCAAAAGAGAACTTTCCTTTATCGATATTCCAAGATCTCATACTTCCATCACGAGACGTGGTAAAAACAATAGATTTGTGCAGTGGGTGCCATCCAACGCTTGTTACGGCCGCTGTATGACCAATGGTTTTTGAGGGATCACGTACGTAAACGTCTCCACGAACAAATTTAACGAGTTCTTGTCCATCACGGTCGAAAACTCTACATTGAGATGAGCCAGTCCCAATCAGTATCGAAGAACCGTCAGCGCTATATGCCATACTCAGAATGGGATACCCATCTTCCACTATACCATTAAAAAAAGGTACAGGATCTAGAAGATTGTACCCAGCAAAGTCATAAAGTTTCAAAGAGGAGTCCATACTTGCTATGGCAAAGCGGGAACCCGTCGGATCCATGACGGCACATGACATGGCAGATGATTCCAAAACAGCCATATCAGTACAGTCTGTAAGTGGTAGACGGTATTTTCGAGAACTTTTTTCCTATGAGGTGAACATTGTTGATTATTCTGTGAGGCGGAAATAGTTGTAGACGATGAAATTTTCTCTCCCGTAGACGACAAATTCGTTTGATTTTCCTCGGTGAAAGATGGCACGAACTTCGTGTAAGTTGGTTTTTGTTCTAGCGAAGACATCATAGCGGCAATTTCTGCTTGTCTTCTTGCCCGTCCTGTTAAACCAGCATATTGGTCTTCTTCTTCTTCTTCCGTTTCTTTCTCTAAGTTTGCATTTTTATTACTATCACTTTCATTGTGACGGTCTATTTCCCCTTCCGGTGCTTCATTATTCGTCGTTGTTGTTTTTGTTGTTGTTGTTTGTGTTGGCTTCCTCATGTCACCGTCACTAATTTTACTGTTGTTGTGTTGGTCGTCGTCGTCGTCATCATTATTACTATCTTTTCCTCCCATCGAACGGTCAAAATTGGATTTGCCTTTCCAAATTGAATCGTATCCCCATTTCTCAATCGTACCGGTGTCTTTGTCTTTATTTTCTTTTGATTTATGAATGTACCAGCTTTGGTTTCTAAATCAAAAACATACAAGTCCGGTCGTTGTTGTTGTTGTTGTTGTTGTCGTATCGTTTCGTTTCCGTGTTTGTCGTAGAATTAGAAGCAGAAGCAGACGACGTTGATGTGCTACTGTTGCAATTAGTGTAATAATACAGCAATGCATGTTGACGACTCAATGATTTGTGTGTGATTCGGATATCACACGACGAGGCCTGACGACCAACCACAAGGGCGTTACGATTCGAAATAACTTGTGACGATTTACCAATTTCGATGGTATTGGTATCATTATTATCGGGAAGCGCTAGAACTGCTGACGGATAAGAAGAGCAATGTGTGGTAGACTTTTCAGGAATTCCTTCGAATAACTGTAGATTCATTTTGCCGGTGGTGATATGTTTCGATTACAAACGTGTTTCTGTTCCATAATATTAGTATGTAATGACAACGGTGATGAGACTTCTTGTCGACGGTATTGTCTGTTGCTTTGTTGCTTTCACATCCAATCCTAACAATCGTTTTGGAGTTGAATACGAATACAGCGTACAAAAAGAAAAAAGAAAAAATGTATGTTTCTAGATCATTAATTCACGCGGGATTCGCAAGAATTTCTTTTCTTCAGTACGAGACAGAACTATTTTTGTCGAGTATTAGTCGAGTCGTGACGATACTACTTCCCCGTGCAACGCATAATTATTGCGAGATATCGCTTTTGAAGCCATAAAAGGACGATTAACCTTACAATACACTCACAAAATAAGAAAACAAAAAAGTGTTCAACCACATGCTATATTTATGTTGTGCAAATTATCTCGTCAAATCCCGCGCGAATTATGCGTGGCACGGAGGTAGGAGAAGGTGAACACAAAAAACACACCGCGCCTCCTTCCTCTCACGTTGAACGTACAACGTAGTCGTAGTATTTACAGGCCATACAATTGTGTATAAAACTGACACCTGACAACTGACAACTCAACGATAACAACATCAATCTACGAATAAACGACGGCTAAGACTTCTGTTACTACGACTACACTACTACTACTACGACTATTCACAACAACTACTTTCCCCAGTCGATAGTATCCCTGACCTTTCTATTAGAATAAAAAGTTACTTCTTGCAAAGTTTCTATACCTATAATCAATCAATATGGGTAAGTTTAAAGAATTATGTGCTGTGCATGTGCTGTGCTGTTTGAGCTCGTGTTTTGTGTTTTTATTTCATCTCATTCTTTGTTTTTATTCTCTTCCTATGATCTTTATTCAGCGGAATTAATGTTTGGTTTGGGTCAGACAAAGAAGAAGAAGGAATCGGAGGCTAAAGTTAGAACTACGAAAGCAAATTTAAAGGATGTAAATATCACGGAAACTATTGAATCGAATGTAAGAGGTGTACAACACAACCGGGAAAAGAGTGAGAAGGCAACAGCAAGAACCACAAGGACCAATCTTCGTGATGTAAACATAACAGAGACTCTTGAAGGGAGTATAAGAGGTAGTCAACACAATCGGGAAAAGACTGAAAAGGCATCAATAAGAACCACCAAGGACAATCTGAAGGATGTTAATATCACTGATACAATTGAATCTGATGTAAGAAAAGAACACAATACACGTGAAAAGGATTGGAAGGAAACGGGAAAGCAGCAAAAAAAGAGCAATACGAACTTTGATATGGCCCGTAAGTGAAACGAAAACGAATGAATTCAATTTTTGTCTAATTTCTTTTTTGAACTATATTGTCACCATATTATGATTGAGAAATTTTGATACTCACACTATACTGTACATTATCCTTGACTGTATTATTTTTGTCGTGATTGCTTTTTTCAGGAGCACTTTTCAATAATTAAATGAGATAAGATTGTTACTGCATGTGATTTATAATGTGGACCGACGACTATGGGAATTAGGATAAAAAGAAGAAGAGATAAAGGAAAATAAGAATAATTTAGAGTTCGCAATATTCTGATAATACACAGCATTGAATATAAATTTGAAGGAGCATTCAGAACTAGATTTGCGTGGTTATAAATATTAGCTATTCATACTAGAAAATCATAATTATTATTTTTGCGTCTTCGATATTCTTTAACATCTAGAGGCTAACTGGGAGTAACACATCTGGCAAAATGTTATACCCTCAATTGTTAAAGTTCTTATACTATCTATACAATTGTAAAAAATGCATCAGAAGTTTATCCACAACTTCTTCCGTGCCCAACGTAATTAGGACCTGTGTCAACTTTTGTATGACATGTTGTTAATCTTCAATGCAACAAGGTTCTTATTCTTGTTACACATCAAGTGTAAATTGGATTGTGCAAGCAACAGGAGAAAATATGACTGAATATGGAGTTCAAAAAGATGTTCACTGATTACAATGCTATTATTTCCATATTATGGTTCACTGCACATATCCTAGTCAGATATGGGACATACGGATGAGATACAGGTATTATAATCCTCCATAAATAGGAACTGTGCCATATTGATTGAGTGAGTCATGGATGGTATCGTGACCATTATTGCACCTATTTCGCTACGATCGATTTGCTTCTCAATTCGTATGGAATCCAAGCGATAGCGCGCGGTAAACGAAACATCGATCGATCGAATCCATCACGGGCACAAACAAAAAAAACCTCCCATCACAAAATCGTGGCGACAACAGAAAATCTCCTTCACGACTTGCCTGCTGGGCTCAATGCAGGTAAGCAAAACGAAACAGCAACAAAAACACGGAGCAAGACATTTCACTTTCATAGTATTTGTCTGAAACTTCATCGCTCGTCATCTCAGTAAAAAGGCATTTTAAGTGATACATATCGTTGTACCTGGCAAATAATCATTATAATAAAGCATAGTAGAAAGACTAAAACATGGGACGTCGATACCGATACGGCCATAGTAGCCCTCACGATGCAAGTCCTCATTATGGGATGCTAAACTTTCTCATAGGACTTGCAGTTTTAATTTGCCTTTGGAACGTGTGGACAGCGCCGTCGCCAGATACAGATACATCCTACGTAACAAACAATAGTCAAAAATATTCTTACAGTAGCAACGATGGTCGAATGAGAATGAATTCGGGAAAGGAACAAGAAGAACAACAGCAACATTCGAATCAACAGGACGAAATGTCATACTCTGCGTCTTTGAGTGATGGTAGTAGCAGGGTCAAAGATCCTTACCTGAAAATGTCATCCTCCGGAAAAACAACTGATTCTCTCATGAAAAGCCAGCAATTGCGATTGATTCCGACGACATTGATAGATGGACATAAAGTAATCGTTTTGTCGCCGTCGATCGCTCATAGACTACGACAAGAGGAAGATTCTCACACTATGAATGGCTTTCAAGTGAGAGCACAGCGTCAACGTCAGCAGCAACATCAGCCAAAGCAGTCGCTTCAAAATGTTCAGACTGTACCCGCAACTTTCCCATTGGCATCCACGAGCGATAACCTACCCAAGACGAGGACCTTGCCGAGCAAAAGAAGCTTATCCGAATATTCATCTTCGAATAACATTCATAAGTCACAGCCAGTCCAAAATCCTACATGGTCGTCATCGTCGTCATCTCCCAGAAATATTGGCAATAATTCATCCGCAGAACATTCGTTATCGTCATCATCATATAACCGGGGTAACCGTCGTCCTTTGCGCTGGTCACACTTTATTTACGCTACTGCAATTTCTTGCTCCTTATTGGCTGGTGGGGTCTATGCAAAGCGTACATTGGAGCGAATTGATCGTTGGGAACAGCTTTCTAAGGAAGATTCCTTAGCGTTTAATATTGCATACACAACGACGACAATGGACACTTATAGTGACGTGAGCTACGGATCTTTCGGTTCTGTTTCAACTACTGATTGGTCGGGAGATTACCTCGATCGCTTTGACGTATAAATTCGCAAGATGATCATCGATAAAGAGTGAGATCCACAGGATTATGAATACTTTTGTTTGTATATTACATAGTATAGCTTCCAATTCATTTCTTCCTGTTAGCAGGTAGTCAATTTCGTTAATTGATATGAAAATATCTTTCCTAAAATTAAACAGCTATACAATTTTTTCTAGATTCATTACATTTCCATATCCACATACCATCAATAAAACTACAGCATTTAATGTACCATTTATCTTTTACAATAGCACACATGTTCGATTCGAGACGATCTTCTCTACCATGCATTGCTCTTAGCTGGACGAAATTTAAAATGTCTAGGGCTAGCTTTACATTCTACCATTATTTTACAAGACAGAGAAATATGGATCAAATAGATGATCTGAAATATTTTGTTACTGAGTCATATTAAAATGGATGTCTCTTCTCTATGTTAATAAAAGTTCATAAGTTCATAGTCGAAAATAGCTACTATAGATTTGAAAACAAAATAATACATTTAAATAGCTCTTCTCTCAGACAACAAAAACAATAATTCATCCTCCAACTTTTATTTCAGAGATAATAACGATTTTTTGCGCAAATCTCTCTGGACTGCGTCCATCTATCATCAGCTATATCTTGCGTGTGCGTGCGTGTGTGTTTTCATTTAAGGCTCGACCTTGTCCTTTACATCATCCTTTAGTTTAATTGAACTTGGATCAAGATCGGCACATTCTTCGGCTCGTGCTTTGTTCCAGAAGGAGGCGGGAAGAATCATTTTAGGATCGCATCGACTCTTGTACTTTGTGACGATTGCTGTCACTTCGCTGAACAAACCATCCTCTGCATCTAAGGTAACAGGATCGAGACCCAAACTGCAGAATTTTCTATTGGAAACATCTAATTCATTTTCGGCAGCTTCCTGGCGAGGGTTAGGAATGCACTTAGCTTCAACGCCCGTCAACTTGGCCACTAGTTCGGCGACATCACGGACTCGACATGTTTCGGCAATTTGGTTAAAGATTTCGACACGGTCGCCCGTCGCAGGTGGGTTATTGATAGCGAGTTCGATGCATTTGGCCGTATCGGTAACGTGAATGAATCCTCGGGTTTGACCGCCAGTTCCGTATACAGTAAGTGGCACACCCATGGCACCTTGCATGAGGAATCGATTTAGGACAGTACCGTAATCTCCATCATAATCGAATCGGTTGATCAAACGTTCGTCGAGAACGGTTTGGGGGGTGTTTGTTCCCCAAACAATACCCTGATGTAAATCAGTGATACGAAGTTGGTCGTTCTTTTGATAAAATTGCCAAAGGATCGCATCCATACACTTGGTTGCATGGTAGACAGATCCGGGATGGGCAGGATGCAAAATGTTGGCTTCTCGTCCGCCTGGAAGTGTTACGTCAATATATCCTTCGGGGATTTCTCCTCCCGATGTACCGTATCCGTAAACACCCATGGTTCCCAAGTGAACGATGTGGGCATCAACGTCGGCATCGATGATGGCACAGCACAGGTTGTTTGACCCTCCAACATTATTGTCGACTGTGTATCTCTTGGTCTTGGCATTTTTCTGAGAATAAGGAGCCGCCCGTTGTTCGGCAAAGTGGACGATCGAATCAGGTTTTTCGTCCTTGATCAATTGCACGAGAAGATCATATTCTTTGGCAACATCGATGTTGTGAAATTTGATTTCTTTTCCAGAAACTTCCTTCCAAGCCTGAACACGTGTCTGTTTAATAATTTAATAAATTTAAGATTATCGTATCATAAAGTTGTTGTTTTTTTTAATAGTTCATTTTTCGTTCCATGTCGTTGACACACATAAAGAAAGACCGCAATTCCATCGATTTCGGATGCAAAATAAAATGATGTTAGTACAAATGATTAAGATATAAGATATATAATACAGACCCCAGATCCCAGAGAGTGTGAAATGTTCTCTTCCTTTCGTCTGCTACATTCGGTTGGCAATCGAACAGCATAGAACGGTAATATATATATATATATAAATATATAACACTCACCTCAGGGCTGGAAATAGGAGTCAAGGAATCACATCCCAAATCAAGATCGATCTTTCTTCGGCTTAAATTGTCTACGATAACGACATCATGGCCTTGATCTGACAAGTATAACGATGTCGGCCATCCACAGAAACCATCTCCACCCAAAATAATGACCTTTTTCTTTTCGGCTGATCCATTAACACCATTTTCAGCATGTACGGCAGTTGTTGACGTTGCAACAGTTCGACTGCTAATACTAGCTGGTGAGAACGATGTCGCTACAGGTAGCAACACTGCAATTGCTGTGTAGAAGAGTTTCATTATGGCGGTTTATGGTGTGTTCTGTTATGTTGTAAGTCACTCCGATACAGTAGAGGATGTACAGTATGTGTCGACACGAGTTAATTAAATGACATGTAATAAGTATTCTCTTCTTTTTGCCAGCTTACACAGTACGCACATGAGCAAGTTGATGTTCAGAGCAATTGATACACATCATACGGTACTACTACCGTACATTTTGACTTGAATTTAAAAATGCGATAAAAGAGCGGTTTTAACCCAATGCGCGCCAACTTTGTCGCTATGACTGACGAGGAGCAGACGACACAGATTCGAAAGAAGATTCTTCTTGTGTAAACTCCTCGTGGAAGCGATAGTCGTACGAGTAGTACTCCAGGGGTACCCCTAAATTCCGGAATTTTATTTGAAAGAGCTACTCCCCAATACCCACTTTTATGTAGTACAAAGTGTATAGAACTTCTGTGTGCATTCAACGGCAACACTCTGTAAATTACTTTGGAATGAAAAACAATATCATACAAGTGTAGGGAATGGCAAAATGATGGAGATATCGTAGCTAGCTGATCGTGTGAACTGAGTAGAAGACATTCTATTCATACATTGAGTAGCCATACATAAAGAGATACAGTAAATTCAAACACAATATTATAAATTGATATTATTGTATTTGCATATCTGCTTTGTATTGGTTAATATTTTTAATACTACCCTAATCCAAGTATTGAAGGGCCATAGCTAATTGTTCGTCAGTAGTGTCGACTATATATTCTTCATCTTCTTCTTCTCTTTCTTCCCAACAATGATGCGTACCGTAAAAGGGGGGGAATAGTTCCATGCCACATTCATAACAAAAATGTGTCGCACAGTTGAAGCATTTCATATGGAAACAACCCTCACTCCGTTCTACACCAGT
This sequence comes from Fragilariopsis cylindrus CCMP1102, assembly GCA_900095095.1. Classification (NCBI taxonomy): domain Eukaryota; phylum Bacillariophyta; class Bacillariophyceae; order Bacillariales; family Bacillariaceae; genus Fragilariopsis; species Fragilariopsis cylindrus. The sequence goes on from FMBT01000010.1 coordinate 35,792, forward strand.
TTGACAGTTAGGACAGCGTTGTCCATATTCCAATATGTATTGTAGAGCTGCTCCGTCATGCTGGCAGAATTGCGTGTAGGAGACCATCCACGGATATTTGGTCTCACATGCTTCTTGCTGATGTTTCGGTGCGGCCATGTAGCGACGACAAAACTTCAGTATTCCTTGGGGCTTACAATTTAATCTATGATTCGATATTCTATTCTGTTCTATGGTCTCTTGTACCTGTCTATTCGTTTTACTATTTGATTTGATGCAGTAAGTAGTATTATCCTCGTACACTCTACTCAAACAAAGCTCGCACCACGTCTTGTTGCAGTTATCACAATATACTAGATATTCCAACTTCGATGACAATGATTTCGTAGCTTTTGCCTTACCAGTATCAACAACGCCCTTTCGCCGACGCATACTACCAAGTGCTCCACAACTTTTGGTTGCTAAGCACCGATCGAGAGACCATGCGGGTGGATTGCATAAGTCACGGTACCAAGCTTTGACTTTATCCATATCTTCTCCACTCAAAAATTGTTTGCAGTAGCTCAAAATTGGTAATTCGCGTTTACATGACTCGACAGGACAAACAAATGGATTTGTTCGATGTTGCTTTAAATCGTCCACCTTGAATTTGAGATACATGTCAAAGCAATCACGACAGACGTAATGTTGACAATAAGGTAGGACGATCCCATCACTGTACAAAGCAGAATCATCGAGACAAATGGGACATGTGGTTTTGTAGAGATCCTTCCAATTCTGAATCAAGGCATGCCGACCAAATTCGAGAGTGGAATTAATTTTGGAACGATCAAAATTCATTTTTGAGGTCTTTTTTTTCTCCTTATCTTTCTTATTACCGCTTACCTCTTTCTTTGTGATGGCTTTTTCTAATTTTGCAGCTTCTTTCTGGGGATGTAAAAGTATTCCTTGAGTTTTATAGTGCATCAAATCCATCTCAGGTGGTAGTATGACGAGTTGATAATCTGGAAGATGCCGATCGACATATGTTTTCCAACTGTTGGAGGTATTTGCAGTATTCGTAGTAGCAGTTGGAAAAGAAGAAGCATCATTAGTACATCCAGAAATAGTGGTACTTGCTTTGTAATAAAAGACATAGCATTGTTTTCGAGGAATTCAATGACGCTAAAAGACATATAGTCTTCTTGCAGAATGGTATTGCATTTTTTCGCAAGAGAGGAACGATATTTTCCTTGTCTGAAACTGGCCACTCAAGAGGATAGTACTCCCAAATCAATCTAAGATTGGAAGGACCTCCTTGCTCATCAGTGCTACTGTTGTTGCTGTTGCTGTTGTTGCTGTTGTTGCGAGAAAAGTATAAAAAATCACATTTGATGATTGGTGGCAACGCAATTGTGAAGTATCGAAAGCAACCGTCATTATTAACGAGCCGAGCGAACGCAACTTTATTGGAAGAAAGAGTGATATATGCTGTTCCACAAAATCCATCATTCGGAAACAATGATGCAACCAGTTTCACTTTTCGTTCGTCGTGTTGACTTGACTTTCGTCGTCTTCGTCGCAGCATAAATCGCACACAAGCAATCCCAATCATCATTTGTCGTCGTCATCTTGGCATTATTATTGCTGGACTGGGGGGGGAAAAAAAGATATTCTAAAGTACATAATCATGTAGACGTTGTAATTGTTGTTTGTTTAACATTGCCACTCAATTATGATCATGATCGTTCAAGCCAAGTACAATTGTGTTTATTCTTGATAATTCTTTGCTGTGTTGGTTGTTTTGTTCAGTTTAAAAAGTTGTTTTGATTGTGTGTTTTCTGTGTTCTGTCTGTGTTTGATTGATGTACAGAAAATTATTCGAATAAAATTGAAGTTTCCTTGATCCCCCATCGCTTTTTTTTTTTTGCTGCGTGTAATTGTAGCAAAAAAGCAACGCAATAACCAACTCACGGAAACAAAAAAATTAACGCGAAAGCATTGCGAAGTTTCAGGGCCTGGCATTTTTGTAATGGTTCTTTACCATCAGACCGCCATTAAGATACTTTGTGAGACTTGTAACTTACAGTATTGTAACACAAAAATGATCTAAAGGACAAGCAACAACCCATAAAGCAAAGGAAAGAAAAGAATAAAAGGAAACTCTCGACATATATTCAAACAAAGAAAAGACCTTCTTTCGTTATCTTAAAATTCGTTCAAAAATATGATTCATCGTCGTGGTCCTAATACTAATCCCATCACCTCTGACATTCCATCGGGAATTGATCCTCCCGAACCATCTGCGAGTAGCAGCACAAATTTCACTAACCAAAATGGTAACGGGGATAGTAATGGTTTGAGAAAACGTCGTAAGGTCCGACGGAGCAGGAATACTACTGGTAGCTGGACGAAACGATTGGGCCGTATCCTCACCGATGAGGATTCGTTAGTCACATTAATTCAAATTACGAGTGCAATCATTATACTTGGATGTTCCGTGACCCTGATATTGCATTTTTTTGGTACTGGAGACGACGAAGTTGGAGTAGGTAGTGGTTGGAAGAACAGTCTACTAGTAAAGTCGAATTGGATGTTCCGGCCGAAAACAATGCACAAAAGACGTCAGAATATCAGATATCAACGGAAACGTGAGGGAAATGGATTGTACACACGAGTTGATATGGAACCGTCTGATTTGTACACGATTCCTGATTCATTGCCATTTGTTGGAGACAAGTCTGATCAATATGCTCAATTGCGTTTAGACTATGATAGCATGAATTTGCCCCGTGTAGAACAAAAATATAAATTCGAAACGATGAAAATGGAAACTGATATTACTGACAACAACGACAACACCGGTGGCGATGATTCGTTACCACCCCCCTATGATATTCACAATTGTCCAGCAGAACCACATAAAAATTATCCGTATGCTTGGAATCTGTTACAAATTTTAGATCATTGGAATCCTGACGATCCCGCTGTTCCGACAGATCAAAAGATCTTCCAAGGACTTTGTGTATTTGATTACAATAAAGACTATGAAAAGGCATTAAATTATCGCAAAAAGGAAAAACCCTTCGTGGTATCGAATGATCCTCAAGTTCAGGACACTGCCAAACGTTGGAATGCACCAGGATTTTTGGATAGAATGTTAGGTGATGTGATGCACCGTGCGGAATTTTCCGAATCGAATCATTTTATGTATTGGAACGCAGGTAGACAGATGCGAACACAATCGAAAAATCAGCATCCGGATGGTCGTGGTAGCGTGGATGGAAAGAAGATGTCAAGCTGGCAACAGCCGACTACGATGATGCGTATGAAGTATCAAGACTGGTTATCACATGCTAATTTAACGGAGGGGGAAACCGTGGGAACACATGATCCACATTATTACTTTCGATTAATTGGTTGCGGCGAGACAGGTCCAATGGGTGAATGTGATAAGGGTAGTAGCGAATACCTATTTGATGAATTGCCTTTTTTCCAACCGAAGGAAAATCTGTACATGGTCGATCCGCTCGAACAAAAGGGTATCCATTGTCGCTTCGGTATGAATGGTGTTATTGCCGAAAACCACTTTGATCAGAGTAGGAATGCAATCGCCGTCATGGGAGGAGAACGGCGTTATATATTAGCCCATCCCAATCAATGTTCTCTCCTATCATTGCTACCCAAAGGACATCCCAGTGCACGACATTCAGCAATCGATTGGAGTGATCCCGATTTGGAAACTTATCCCGAATTTGCCCAAGCAGAGGCCAATGAAATTGTATTACAAGCGGGGGATGTTTTGTACCTTCCCACCAATTGGTTCCATTTTATTATTTCGTTGAATTTAAACTTTCAATGTAATTCTCGATCAGGTGTGACACCTGATTACTTTAAGGCTCTAAGAAAATGTGGATTTTAGATAGAGAAGGATGTTTTTCATACGGGATTGTTTGTGAGAGGTAGAAGACAAAAATCTGAAGTAATAATGAATGAAATAGAATTAAATATATATTCAAATAATAGTAGCTAGTTTAGTTTGTATTGCAACATATTATTATTTGATATATTCCTACTACATTATTTGTTTTGGGGGAAATTTCATTCATTAGTTCTAAAAGGCCTTTGAAAATGGTATATTCAGCAAATAATATATAGTTGGATGCAGGTCAGCTTGGCACATCCTCTATATTTCCTTTATATTTGTACCTACTCTACTACTAATCCTTTCTAGAACCTACATGAAACTCTCTACACCACTTCATTGAGAAACTGCTTCCAGTCTTCTTGCTTCTTTGAGGATCTTTTCAATATACAGAGTGAGGCATTTTTCTTTCTTCTTCTGTATATATGCTGATTTCGTATAGCTAATCATGTATGGAACAAACTCTTTCTGCTCATCAATTGTCATATTCAGCATGAAATCAAAGAAGTCTTGGTCACAATGATGTGGCAAATCAAGGAATCTATTCCTAGGAATTTGCTCCTGGTAGTGCTGCGCTTTGTATGCAACCAACTTCCTTGAAGGATATGATGAACAGTTCTTTTTCCAAAATGCCTCTATCCTATGCTGCAGTGACTAGCCTAAACTATTCTAAATTGAGAGTGCCTGGACTTAGGACTTAAGATTTTTGTTATGTTGACAACTGCCGATCATGAGAAATGAACTATCTCTATCTTTTATTGTTGAGAAAATGTAATAACCATAGACTAATTAAACAAGTGTGTTAATAACAACTTTTGCATTTGAACATATCGTTGTCTGGAAAGATAATAGAAATATCTACATTTACAGAGTGACCGTCATCCGGAAGGAAGGACCGCATTCTAAAAGGTGAGTAACCTGGTAGAACAACTGCTACAGTATATAGGGAACGCGAGTAACGAACCCTACCATCTTAATAGAATCTTACAAGTCCAAAGAGTAAGATTATCAGAATACCAAATCCTGTTTCAACAATCATCAATTGTTTGTGAAACGTAACACCTATAATACTACCTATTTTCTATATTATTACTACTACTGCATTATATAGCAGCGTAGGATTTCTCGTGACCATGAAGTTTAACTTTAGCTTTTGTACTTCCTGAATTTCTTGCCAATTTAGTTATAATAATCAAGTCACCATGCATTAATCAAAAATTGCCAACACAACATGTTCATCCCAAGCATAGATCTGCAGCCGTGGGTAGAACTATGTGTACTTTTATCTATAACAAGTTTTTCAGAACAAATTAGGGCTTATCTATAAAGAAAATTGTAGTTTATATTGGATACAAAAATACCCAAGAAGTGAGTCATCCAACTATCTTCAATTCCTTCAAAGCAAACTACTATTACAGACAGAATGAATCAATGTGTCACACAGAAATACTTGAATGCTCATTAAAACTGGGGTGGTATTGGAGGGATTGAAGATGGAGTCATCTTCATTTTTCTCAGCATGACCAAGCTAGCTAGCTAGACAACAAATAATACAACTTATTCACCACTCATTATTATTATTATTATTCTGGCACAGACACAGACACAGACACAACATCATCACAAGCTCAATCAATCGCCACAGTAACTCTTTAGATTAAATAGACTAAAGGACACACATGATCATTGACCAGTATTAAAAATATCAACCAATACAAAGCAGATATGCAGATACAATAATATCATTTTATAATATTGAGTTGGAATTTATTGTATCTCTTTATGTATGGCTACTCAATATATGAATAGAATGTCTTCTACTCAGTTCACACGATCAGCTAGCTACGATATCTCCATCATTTTGCAATTCCCTATTCACAAGATACTTTGGAGTTATTGCATAAGAAATGGCAATGACCAAGGATACAATTCCTGTATACAGATATGATCTTTGATGTATTTGAAAAGGAATTTGGTTCCATTTAACACAAGGATAATTCATGGTATTATTTATCAGGAAGGAAAAAAAGTGACTGTTATTGCTACTAGGCAATCAAGTAATTATATTGTTTTTGCAAGGATAAGTGTAAGGACAGCCAGGGAACTCATTCTTATTTAAATGGTTTCGTAAAGGTGTTTTTGTCCGACATCCAGTACAGAACTAGAAAATAGTGCTCCAAAGATACATCCCCAGAAGATAACAAATGGCGCCTGAAAACTATAAATAGCTCCAAGCCCACCTGCTACAATAAAAACCATCGTATCTGCATATGTCATTACTGATTTTGGGTACAAGGTTACACAACCTGCAGCAATCAATCCTACAGCAGAGGCATTCAATCCCTTCAAAACAGCCTTGAACGGTGCCAAGTGACGGAACCGAGACCAAAATGGGAGCATTGCAAATATTAAGATGAATCCCGGACCGAATAATCCAATAGCGGCTGTAAGTGAACCAGGGAAACCGGCAAGTACTGCTCCTAGAAATGCAGCAAAGTTGAACCTATTTGATGACGTATGGAAAATTCAAGGTGAGAACATTTATTTGGAAATTACATGAAGGCTTTTCTCTTCTCTTTCTTACAGAACAAAAGAAGCTTACATTGGTCCGGGCATTGATTGTGCGATTCCTAAACCTTGAAAGAATTGTTCGTTTGTTATCCAGCCTCGAGGAACAAGCTCATTTTGCAACATGGGAAGAACAACAATACCTCCTCCAAAAATGAGACTTCCTACCCTAAAATAAACTTCAAATATTTCCACGAAAAGATTCGTGTTGCCCATATTGACAAGAGCGACAGAGCCAATCAATAATCCAAACCAAATAAAGAAGTACACGAACCCTTGTGTAATTGAGAGGCCGATCTTTTCAACTAGCAAGCGATCTTTAGCTGATGGTTCAGTACTTTCACCTGTGGGCTGAACGTAAGTACCGAATGATTTGTCGGGTCCTCTATAGAAATCCAACAGACATAATGCTGCACCAGAAATCAATAGAGTTGGGTATACAACTTGACTGCTATTCTTTTCTATGTGTTCATCACCAGAAATTAAAATTGAAAAAACACAACTAATCATCCCAATTGCTGTTCCAAATTTATCAAGCTTTAAGACAAACTTAAATGCAGCTTTAAAAATCAAACTCATTGCGGCAGGACCGATACCAAGTAACCAAATTGGAGGACTTGCAGGGTCGATAAAACCGTACAAGAACATCCCACATAGTGTTAAGACAGTATATCCAGGAAGGCACCAAAAAATAAATGCGATTGCACCAGAAATAGCGCCACCGTGTGTGGAAGCTGTCGAAATAACAAGTTGTGTAGAACTGGGCCCCGGTAGTCCTTGGCCTATATATAATAAAATGTGTAACAGAAAAAAATTGCATCATCAAAAAATTAGGATCTTCCGTGTTTCTTCAATCTTTTGTGCTATATTTTGAATATTTGATAAGGTGATCATATATAACTTGTTATTTAAAAGCTGCCGCGCTGCTCCTTACCGTCTTAGAAAGACAAGTAAGTCAACAGTCGACCCGCCTGATAAGGTGATCAGTAATGACGTACCCAAAGAAAAAAGTTCAGTGAAGACATCGTCGTCGATGAAGTTGTTTACACTAACCAAATGATCACGGAGAATGGCAACATGAGCAGTTGGTCCACCAAATGCGATAGCACCTAAGTACCAAAATAGTGACATAGTTTCCTTGACACGTTGATAAAGTGGAGCAAGAACGATCTCCTCTTTATCGTCGTCAGGCGTAGTAGTACCACCATAGCCCGCCTCAGATGAAACGAGAGGATCCTTTTCAGAAGCAGTCATGATTGAAATTAAAGATTGTGTTTCTTCTTGTACAGTGAGCCAAAAAAATATTCGCCTGGTATATCTTCTATTATTATTATGATATACAATAGTCCTGGATCAGCAACAATGTAACTATGTTAATTGGCATGTGATGTGCAAATAAAAATGCGGAAATTCACGTCATAACGTCGGAAGATTCGTGCATAATTATCTCGATACTCTACTAAGCAAGATTCATCTAGATTCATTCAATCTAGCGCGACTCCGAATCAATAATAATTAATGATAATCATTTCAGGAAACCTTCAGTCTACAGATACATTGCAGCATGCATCGATCTTCTAGGCTAATAGACAGTCATACAAAAACTTGTAGGAAATAGGCAGGTCAAAATTTTATATATTATTTATTTATTTATATTGTTTTTTCTATGTAAAACAAAAAAGATAACGCGTGTTATGATTTGGCAAATACATCTGCTGATTTGGATATTGTATATTCCGCATCATCGACTTCCATCATCTTATCATCATCAATGATATCCACCCATTTCTCTACTGACTCTAATACGGCACGGGCTTTCAAAAGCATTTCTTCGTACTCGTCCTCTGCGTCACTTAGTGCTGTGATAGCTCCACCGGCGCCAATACTAACCTTCCATTCACCATCTTTCTTTTCGGACGGAGTTACAGCAGCGGATCGAATCATAATATTCATATCCATACAACCATTGACGCTAAGATAACCAATACATCCTGCATATGGTCCACGATCTACATTTTGTTCCAATCCTTCTAGAATATCCATGGTACTTATTTTTGGTGCTCCTGTCATACTTCCGCCGGGGAATGTTGCCCTTAATAAGTCAATCGAGTTATTCGAATCGGAAAGCGTCCCCCGAATAGTTGATACCATTTGATGAACGGTCGCAAACGACTCGATATCCATTAATTTCGAAACATGAACGGATCCAGTTTTACATACTCGACTCATGTCATTTCTCAAAAGATCGACTATCATAAGATTTTCTGCTCGATTTTTTAATGACAATTCTAAAGAGCGAGCCCGTCTATCATCTTCCCGGATTTCCGCATCGGAAAGACAAATTCCATTCTGTGCAATAACACGTGCACATGTACCTTTGATGGGCTTTGCTTCCGCTTGCAGGTAGGATGGGATTTCCGGATGCGGTTGCTGTCTTGACACGCTCATAAATCGTTCAGGAGAAGAAGAACATATTACCAGCGAGGTAGGGGATGGGACATCATATAGCTTCTTATTTTGATTTCCAGTGTAATCTGATGGTAAATTCCAACGTAGATAGGCTGAGTATGGTGCAGGATTGACCTTTCGAACAATCCTGTATAGATCGAAGGTGGACACATTTGCATCTATGTAGGCTTCTAGCTTGTTTGTCAGACACAACTCATAGGAATCTCCCTTTTTGATATACTCGTGACATTTCGCAATATCATTTTCATAAGTTGTCCTAGGCCGATTAGGAACAAACTCTATTGATGAACGTCGAGAATTCGGAGAATAATTGTATGGTTGCGTTTCATTTTTGAGCGACGATTCATTATTTTTCGCGATCATCATCAAATCTGCATCCACCGTTTTCATCCATTCAATGTTTTTCTTAATGTCATTATCATCTTCCACGAGTCCAATCAAAAACCACGAATCAGTAGGGTGATGGTATACCATGCTCTGTCGTGCCAAGAAAAATGCAGCAGTCGGTACGCGTCTTTCGCTCTCACTGTGTCCATTTCCATTCTTTTTGTTATCCCTCTCTACCATGGTATCATCTGTATTGTCACTATTAAGAACCCCTCGTTCCAGGCGTTTCAAGTATCGTTGCGTATCATGACGAACTTCATAACTAAGAAATCCTAAAAATCCTCCACGGTAGTTAAATGGTAAATTTTCGGCAGTATTATCTCTTGCAACACCTTGTTCGTCGTTTTCTTGTATCCATTCCAAAACATGGTCTTCTTCTTTGTCGTTGTTATCATTATTGCGAGCATTCAATTTCACCCAACCGATGTCGCTGGCATATGAGTTCATACTATTCTGTCCCTCACCAAATAATTCTTTTTCGAGTCGACTCAAAATATCGGTACCGATATCGTTGTCATCCAGATGATATTCAATGATATCTTCCGGTCGAGAAGACGTCGACATGATGTCCAATTCACCACGTGAAGGATATGAAGAACTGTCCAACCAAATCGTATGTGATTTATGAGCGTAGTACTTTTCAAAGACCTGCAAAGGTGAGGACGTTGATGGTGAAGAGGAAATTTTATGTACCATGACCCGAAATCGAGATGAAGATTGTGTGTTATCAGAGGATGATACCGTCGACGTCGATGAGGAGGTTTCTAACATTTGATTTCCCTGAGAAATTCGGTCGTCATTTGTTGACTCGTTGACATCAACAGCGCTATTATCAACGTTTTGGACTGACTTTGACTGCGATGTTTCGAACCTATAATTTGGACTGATGTGACGACTGTATTGCTTTTTCTCCTCATGTTGTTGTTGCGCGGCATCTTTGCGTTGTTGTACTACTTGAACAAAGTTTTCTAAGAGCGCCATACCATTTTCGGTACCGATGCTTTCGGGATGGAACTGGACGCCATAGTGAGGATGGGTTACATGTTGAATGCCTTGTACAACATCGTCAAGACTTTTGACTGTTACTGTGAGATCTTTTGGTAAATCATAGGCACACAAAGAATGATACCGAACTACGCGAAAGCTAGAGGGAAGATCGCGAAACAATGAAGGATAACGTGGTGTTGCCAATACTGGTCCCCGCTGAACAATCCGGTGATCTTGTCCATGAATAGGAACGGGTGCCCGATCTACAGATCCACCATATGCCAATGACATCAATTGATGACCTAAACAAACTCCCAAAATGGGCACGTCAGGATTTTTGGATATCGCAAGATGGGACAGGGGAGGTTGTTCCTGTGGCGTTCCGGGTCCCGGTGACAGTACAATACCATCGAATTGATCAAAAAAGGATGAACTACCATTTTCATCGTCGAAAAGAGAGGCTGAGTCAATAGCATCCTTTGCTACTACGATGGGTGGTTCTGTCGTCAATTGTGCGAGCATATCGCATAAGTTGTAGGTGAACGAATCGTAGTGGTCAATGAGGAGAAGAGAAACATTGTATTTCTTATCATCATTTTCAGTAGGTGGATCGTTGTTATTTTGATTATCGTCCCTGCTTTGAAGTAAAGATATTCGGGTAATAGTCGTCGTCGAAAGAAATCTTGTCGAAGGGGGAGATACGAAGAATGATTCTATCTTCGTCAAGAAAGATGATGCAAGACTTAGTAACAGTAGAGTCGTGGCCCAACATAATTTATTTCGAGGAGCCGACGACATTGACAATGACGCCAGCATAGTTTCTGATTGCAGTATATACGAGAAGTTGACTGGAACCAAGAGATTTTTTATTTTGTTTTATTCACTGAAGGGCAAATGCCAAACCGAGCAGAATGAAGATATCAGCAGGTAATCATCTAACATATAACGAAGGTAGAAAAAACAATGTGATGAATACCGTGCAGTAGATGCTTCTATCCCTCTTCGAACTCTTATTTCTCGCTTCAAAGTAGCCGATCGAATTGTTGATTGTGACGATGATGAGTGATGGAACGTAGAACGTGCTTTCGTGATCTCTGAATACTACTCCTTGCTTACAGTACTACCTCCTAACATAAAAAGTGAAGAAGAATTCGACCAAGCTCATATGACGCATCGATTGGTCGGTATGACAATTGCTAGTCGAGCTAGTCGAGTCTTTGCAATAATAATAATATTATAATGTATAAGTAGGAAGCTCAGTCGAACTAGTCGAGTCTTTTATCGTACAACCACACATAAAGTTAGCTTTTATTTCACATAATTTATCGGCTAATATTATAGCGCGCAAAACGAACAAGCAGCAAGCGACGGAGCAAATTAGAAAAAATCAAAAAGCAACCAACAAGTAAAAGCAACGTCTCACGGTATCATCATAACTTTTAATCGAAAAATATAAAATATACCAAGATGGTAAGTAATTGCAACATATATTAGTTGCATAGAATGAAACCGAATAATAGACACTGCCTGTATTATTTGATGCTTATGTATTTGCAACTGAATCGAATAACGACCATGGTCGAAAGGAAACTTTATTTACTTTACATGGTTGTTTGTCGCGTGTTAAAATTTACCGCGTTACTTGGATTCTCTGTAGAATCTACGTAATTTTTATACTAGACCAAAAAACTCACTACATTTCAACTTTTTTGCTTCTTTTTTCTTCTTCTACGCTACCATGGTATCCTAATCAAAACTAACCAACGAACTAACTTACTATATATTACTTACTTGTAAATTATCAATTGATGTATTAATAGGAGACGCATTTCAAACTCGCTAAAGTCAGTAAAGTCTTGGGCCGTACCGGTAACACCGGTAATGTTACACAAGTCCGTGTCGAATTTATGGATGCAGAAAGTGGTGCCGGTTCAGGACGATCCATTGTACGAAATGTTAAGGGTCCAGTCAGAGAAAATGATATCTTATGTCTACTAGAATGGGAACGTGAAGCACGTCGTCTTCGTTAATTTTTTTATAAATTTAATATAATGAAATATTATTGAACACATATAACAATGAAAAAAGAGAGAAAAGGGGACAGTACAAGCTGTAAAAACCTATTACTTTTATATGATTTCGGTTGGGTCCCATTACTACTAGTCATGTGATCGACGTGTAGCCCTTGTGCCTCCGTATCATGAATCCAAACTTTTACTACGAGATTTACCTTGACTTCAAAGACTCGTTTGGGCAACAACAATTTTGTAAAAGAAAGAATCGATCGTGGTGTAGAAGAAAGATTGTGCCTGTATTATATTATTGTGCATGTGTGAACTCGCAGATACTCTAGTTGGGCTAGAATATGATGTTTTGTTATCTTGAATTAGATTTAGTCGTCCTATCTGTATGCTTCGTTCTTACAAGGATTTTTACATTCATCCTACCGTAGAACAATGCTTAAGAATGATGGAGATCATTGTCTTCCAGAATTATAATGTCTACTCTATTATATTGTGCAGATGTATTCACATACACCTCTCGTTGGGCTAAATTTTATGGTAGCTTTCTTAGCGCAGATTCGTCCGAGGTGTATTTATGTTCCGTCCTTACCATAATTTCTACATTCGTTGTCGCTTTTCATAATTCTATGGTTATAATTTCTTCCTCATTTTCATCAATGCACATTGATGAATACTAGAAATTATTGTTTTCTTATCCTCTAGCCAGCTATCGTGTATGAATAAGAACAACAACCACAACCACAACAACTATCATTGAAGAGTTGTTCGTTAAATTTTTTGTTTTGTTTTTGTTTAACGTGAATTACTAATTAATTTACTATACAATATTTGTTTTTATCCTCTTCCTTTACTGAAGGAATTTCCTCGAGTTTCAATTCCACCAGTGCTCATACTCAACCATAGCATCGACACACAAGAAATTATAGAAGATATTCCGGCACCAATTTTCATCCAACGATATTGGTGTTGTATTATTCTGTAGGAAAGACTAAAAACAAAAGTTAATATTCCTAACCGAAGCATAAGTTTTTTCTTCGTCAAACTACGGCCGATTATCTTATTATCATCGAGCATCCACTTCCATCCTTCTTTAGCGTCGATATCAATGTTATCATCATCATCGATACGACAGAAAACAAATTGTGAACCACTAGTACCACCTTTTCCTAAACGTATTCGATTATCATTGTACGGTGTATCCAATACGACCGATGATGTTGGCCCTAGATTAAGAACTCTTTGTGATAACAACTTCTTCTTGGTTTTGTTTTTGTCGTTATTCAACAATGAGGTTTTTCTAAACAAACTTATCCCGATTTTTGGTTGATCAAAGTATACTCTAACAGTTCGATCAGTAAGATCTGGTAGAAGCTTACGAGGAGACTTCTTGTTCTTCTTATTCTCATTTTTTGTACCATTACTTTCTTCTTCTTTAATATTCTTAACATCTTGGTCGTCCTTTAATGGAACAGCATCACCTCTTAATAAAACCCAGATACCGACAAATCCCCACAAACAGTCTAATTTAATAGCGTTCACAACCTGAGCTACTACTGTTGCTTTTACTGTTTTTCCTTTTTCATCATCTTCTTCTTCTTCGGATGATGGAGAGGAGGTAAAACATGTTGCAACGTACGTTTCACAGTCCAAAGAGAACGCGTCCATTTTCCACCGACTGGATTATCATTAGGGTTTTCTGTTAATGTATACGAACATTATAATATCCCAAAAGTGGTCCAAACAAATCTTCATTAGTACTTGTGTTAGATACTTGTTGTATTGATGATAGATCTGTCATCAAATCTCTAATAGACGTATCTCGAAGAACTTCTGATTGGTAGTATTGGTGAGATTTACGGCACCTTCTTTTCCATCATCTATTATCACTTGTTGTATAAGTTTATCAACAATAACATTTGTTGTTGTTGTTGAATCGCTACTACTACGACTAATACTCTTTAGTCTTATATAGGCAGATTGTCTCGGCGATGAGGGTGATGGCACTATAGAGTTATGAAAGGCAGAAACGACACACGCATTCGGTGTCATCGTAGACAGCACTATCATCACCATCGTAATGATCGGAAGGATCATCTGCATCGTCGTCGGCATCATCATCATCGTCGTTTGCAGTTAATAGTAAAAACGTATCGTCGTCGTCGGTGTCCTTATCGTCGCTGACAATGAAAAGAGAAGTGAAACGAGACACGTCGTAGTCGTCGGTTGCAGGGGTTCTCACGAGTAGCAATGGCGTGTACTTGTATGATGTGATAATATGTGATGTGATAATGGATAATGGATAATGATGGAATGCATGATGGGAGCAAGTTGAAGATGCTGTGGAAGAAAGTTTAAAAGTGTGAACAAAAATGAATCTTCGCGGCCAAAAATTGATTACGAGAAGAAAAGAAAAATCGAAAAATCATCTCCCCCAAAACATGATCATCTTTTGCTGAGTGAGTCGATCAAATTGATAAGTGAGTGAATCGATCGAGGATAATCTCAAAGAAAAAACACACAAAATTAGGCAACATCAACGATGGGTTATGGTGCTGGCAAAAAATAATAGAAAATCAAAAAGAAAGAAGTATTCGCTCCGATTACTATCGTCGTCGACAATCCGAATTTTATATATCAGTAGTTTCGCCATTCTGGCTATGGGATTCTTTTCAGCATTCAACAAGAAAGCTATGTCATCGAGTAAGATTGTCACGAATCAACCTGCTACTAATCGTCATATTACAGTAGTACTTCTTCACTAAATCATTTATCAATTCCTGAAATAGAGAATAGGCTAAAAGGAGCAATTTGGTCTTTCTTTGCTGGTGATGCATTGGCAAGTCCAACACACTGGTATTACGGTGGTGAAAGACAAATAATTAGTGAATATGGTCATAAAATCTCAGATTATACGAAACCTAATAAAAAACTTGCAGGTAGTATACTGAATAAGTCTGACTTGAATGGTGGTGGACGGAGTAAATCGATGTCAACAAGTAGCACAGCAACCATCATAGGTGATATAATCAATCATGGGAAACAAAAATTATGGTCCCCGAATGAGTCTAATCATTATCATGGTACCTTACAACGTGGAGAAAATACGTTGGAGGTTTCCTTGGCAAGAGTATTAATGAAATCTATAGTCAACAATGATGGAATATTTGATGCGAATCATTTCAGAGACGCGTACATAAATTTCATGACAACACCCGGTAGTCATAATGATACGTATGCAAGTACTTGCCATAGAATGTTCTTTGCCAATATGATTTTTCGTCAACTCAACCCAAAAGATTGTCCCGATAATGATCATCATAATGTTGATACAATGGACGGTCTAATCTTACCAACTATTGTTGCCTTGGCAGGTATACGCACGCATATAACAAGTACAAACAACAATGACAATAATAACAACCCAGAATTAACTACTACTGTGAATGACGAAGTTCAAAAGTCTGCCGCAGAATGTGCAGCTGTTACACGCAGATCGTCTGTTTTGGAAGGTATATCTAGTTTGTGGGCCACGGTCGTCCTTGAAGCTGTCCGTAATCCAAACGACGATGAGTTCTTGAATAAATTCAATGAATTTTCGAAACAAGCTATTAAACGTCCGTCCAATCCTCGTGTTGGAGATTCATCAACTATGG
>FMBT01000074.1:0-20435 GCA_900095095.1 Fragilariopsis cylindrus CCMP1102
ATGATCCAGCAGAACCAATTTGGTGAACGAGTGAGGCTTGACACGTTCCATCACTTCTTGAACCGTTGAATGATGCCATTCAAAACAGCCAGCATTTTCACGTAACGCGTCGAAATGCTCCTCCATAAGTGTTCGGGGACAGCAGGATTGGTCTTTGTATCCCTTATCAAGGTAGAATCGGTAAAAGTAATTTGAGCTGCCAAATTCTGGATCCATGAAAATTTCTTTCAAAATTGTCTCGTAAAATTCAACCGTGTAAAATTCTGGTCCGATTTGGTTCGGTGGTACTCCGGCGAACGGTGCAATGATACGAGGAAAGAGGCGACGCATCCACCAAGCAGATCGTTCGATGAGATGGTAGTTACCTTGGATGTAGTCGTGAGAAAATCCCTTTTCGGCCCACTCCTTCAAATTGAATCCGACAGAGTACATGAGGAACGGAATGAGGAATTTTGCACAAAAACCGGTCGATCCCGTAGTTCCAAATCCCTGGCGGAAGACGCGGTCGATACGTCCATCCCACCATTTGCGTCCATCTGCCGACATAGTGTGTCTCATTCGTTTCCAAACTTTCATAGCAACCGACACATCGGAACTACCCCAAATACTCCACCATTCTTCATATGTTAGATTTTGGTCACGGAGCATGCGTATTTTGAGTTCAAAGAGCCACAATTGATGCTGATTCATGTCGCAAATAACAATTTTAGATGGTCCCTCGATAGCGTAATCGAGGACGATATCTCCAGCAGAACAAATTCGAAATATGACATCATCAGGAGTGATTTTTAAGATTTGATGGTCGACGGCTGGATCTTCCCAACAAATGTTGTAGATGTAGGTTCTGTTACAAATTGTATCAATCATGTTGAAGGACTTCTTAACAATGACTTTTCCTATGTAAAATCCTAAAACAGCCCCAGCTGTCCACGCATACGTCGAGTTACTAGTGAGCTCGACCTTAGAGATCTTATTAGAGACTGTAGTCATTGTCGATACAGCCGCATTGCTCACGGCAGCGGTCAATTTGTCGACCGAAGCTTTGTTAACTATAAAAGAAAATGGTGGAAGTAAAATAGGTGTGAGAGAAAAATACAAATGACAATAAGGAGTATACTGGTATATTTAAACTATACAAGGAAAAAACGGCGACGACCGACCGACCGACGAATTGCTATTCATGTATGTATGAGAAAATGATAATACTCTCAAAACAAGAAAAAATGCCGCATTAAACAACAATAGTTGATCAAAATAATTAGTGATCGTTTTATTGTAGTTGTCATCTTGGCATTAAAACATACTGTATGAGCATTTTAATTGATTCGATTCGATTTGACCAATTATGACTTTTTTTTTTTAAAACACTCTCAGATCTTTTGGATATTTATTCTTGGTTTTTCTCTGCCTGAACATTAATCGTCTTACTCACACATCATGATTACCACCACCGATTTCCGCAAATAGTTACGGTATTTATATTGTTTACTTGTTACTTGTTACCAAAACAAAACAGCGACAAAACAACAAAATAGTAATCAATTGAAGGAAGTAATGGTAGGAAGAAAAAGAAGTATATTGTAGCAATGCTTTAGAATTAATTTTATGGAAAATAAAGTTTAATGTCGTTTGTACGGTATGAGGCGGAAGCAAGATTCATTTTATCGTGTGTTCTGGTGGGGTGGCTGAGATTCGATTCGAAAATTCGAAAGGATATATTGTTATCACTTGATTGTTAGGCGACGTCGTTTCATTCGAGTAAGTTAGGGTTAGAGTTCGGATTTTCAGATTCGCTATTTGATATTTGTGCGAGGAAAATGAAAATAAAATAAAATGACAAATCGAAACCTACCAATACTCACGTTAGTATCGAATGATGAATCATCAAGCAAAGCATGAAATCGAATGAATGAAGGAATTCGAATCTTCCTTCAACAAATTATTTTGATCCACCATCAGTAAAATATAACAAATACACAGAAACACCCGTAACACCCGGCCTTAATTTCAAACATGGAAAAATTAATGAAAACCGCGCGACAGTTGTTCTATTAATTATAATGAGGTTAAAGAAAATCGCGAATACCGAAAAATATATTTAAATCGTACTTATAGCCTAATTGTTACCCCCTTAACCCTCAAATAAAATTTTCACACGGCGACTTTGGATAAACATTGGAGGCATAAGTAAATTAATTATTGCGAAATATAATATTTTTTATTACAAAGATTAAAAAAAATCGAACTATAAGCCCTGTTAATTCATTTCCCTTTGGAGATTAAAATGAAGTGGATCGCGCGAATTTTATGAAACCGGGGTGCTAGGGGATCACACAGAAATCAAAAGACAGCTCATCGATCATTTCAACTCTTTTAAAATATCTATTATTTCAATTTTTCTTCTTCAACTTTTATCACAATCATTTTACGGTACCTGGTACATACTTGAAGTAGTAACTAAAGTCATTGTTATCATTCTACAAGTAAACGATATTATTTTCTGATTTGCGAACAACAATAATCCAAGAAGAAGAATAAAAGACAACCATCGATTCGAGAATGGCGTCGAGCAAGAGCAGCAACGATGACTCTAACCAAAAGCATGATTTAAAATCTATCTTTTATAATAAATCATCTTATAATCATTTCGCTCAATCTTTTCATCCTTTCCACAGGCACGATTTGAATTGCCTGTTTCATGTCGGCACTACGGGATTGGGTATGTGGGGTGCTATTCAAATGGCGGTAGAGTTCAATGCAATTTCTATTGTCTATGCATATGCTGCTGTCATTGCATTGACCACACCTGTCGTGACAGCGCTGTTCCACACTGCCTTTGTTTACGGATGTTTGCTACTTCCCGTAACGGATATTATGTCCGCAGTAACTGTCGAGAGTTTTCCTGGTGGCACCATATGGTTTTGTTTCCTTACTATAATTGCAGGATACGGCTTACAGGATCTGGTTCATTGGCTATGTCAAGAACCGACAATGATGTCATCGTATATAGAAACCGATCCATATTTACTGATCGTTCATACTCTCTGGTTAATGCCGTTAGGTATCGATACCGTATTGATGCGTCACTTCTTCATCCCTAAGTTGTTCGTTTCACGCAATCGTAATATATTTTGCAAGGTTGCGTCGCGAAAGGCCGTGGAAGATCTACGTGAATGGATTAACCAAGAGGTTCCGGAAAAATCGGTAAGTCGTTTGTTGTATTACTACAATTATTATTATTATCTTGTACAACGTAGGGTGGAGTTTTTCGCTTCGTTTTTTTATATCCACGCGTCTGACCAACCTACTACGAATTCTCGCTACGTTCGAAGGAAACGACGCATTTGTGGCCTCATAAGCAGGAAGGCACCGATGATCCAGTGACCAAGTTGGAAAACGACGCAGCTATCATGGCGGGATTTCGCAAGATCTTCGCTGCACATCATTTTGATGTCCGTCCCGTTGTGGAGATGAATGAAATTTACATTACGGCTGTTGGTGCAATCAAAGAGATCACCTCGGATGCAGTTTTCTACACACCTCACACGGATGGACCCTTCTGGTGGTTGCCTGGAGCTTCACTTTATCGTGTTTTAATCGGTGTTACGCCGAACAAAATGGTACGAACAAACTTCAGTCTTCAACATATTTCTGAGGACAAAACTGTCAATATGTATGATGCCTTAGGATTTGACTACAACCGAGAATTGCATTGGATCGACCATGCACCAGGACAGACAAATACCGAACGTCGATCATTATTAAAGCTTCACTACGTGGTTTATCCAAAAGGTACGATATTTACACGTATGATGTATGATGTATGATTTATAATGTATGAACTCGTAATTATCACTTTACGATACTAGCAAGTTATAAATTACCATCTCATCTCACCTGCCTATTTAATTTCAATATATCATGATAGGTTGGCATAACTATGGCAAACTTTGTGCCTACTTCAACAAGTCATATAGTAAGTAAAGAGTACAGTACAATACTAATACGAAAGAAATAATACGTCGCGTTGATCGTTAATTGAATTTTTCTCTTATCTTCTAAATATTGTTAAAAAACTTCAAAAAACGGTGGTTTCTTCTAAATGTTGTTCTCTTAAGATACTTGGGCCCGTGGAAACTTCCTGGCAACACTTCGTCCCGTGACGTTGTATGAACAGGCCGTTGCATGGTGGATTTGGACTACAACAACGTCCAATGCGATGTGGGAATTGCACATTGGCTGGCCAAATCTTGTGTACGTTATCGCAGCCTATTTGATGGGTGATACACCTTTCTTGATCTTGACTTCCTTTCGGCATTATTGCATTTATATATCTACTTTTGCATATCGCGCCCCAGCAGTTTCACACGGTTTTTTGATGCGAGATTGTAAATTTTACAAGACATTAGCGTTAATGCATTTGTCTAAACGTATCTTGCCCCTGGTGCAACTACCGGATGATCTTCCAGGCATAGCTCTCGCTCTCTCAGGTTTTTCCATAACTATATTAGCCACAATGCAACTGGGCATGGTCCGTACCTATTTCGGAAGTGAGTTAGGGTTTGTAAAACCGAAGTGGGTCAGTGGATTTCCGTACAATACTATACCCCATCCAATGATTGTTGGTCAGCTTTGTGCTTATTCTAGCATTTTATTTTGGTGGAAAGATGACATGCATTTGGAAACTAAGTTGTTGGTTGCCGGTCATATGTCATTTTATGTCATACATATGTTACAAGAAATGTTAACTTCCAGCTATTGAAATTGATCAAACCAAGAGAAGAGAAACATCTTACTACTTCCTCCAGCAAGCGCTAATTTAGTGAAGAGTTTTGCGCCTCAAATTTCACGCCACAAAGCACGGAGATTGAGTGAATTCAAGTGAACGCTTTCAATTTGAATTTAAATTTTTTTAGTTCTTTCCCTCAAAAACTTTGCCTTTGCGTCTTAATTTTTATCGCGCAAAACTCCTAACTAAATTAGCGCTCGCTGGAGGAAGTATGAAGGAGTAATTACTCTGTGCGTGAAAATAAATAGAAACACAAGCGTAGGCTTCTACTGATACTAGTATTAGGAATATTAAATCATCAAAAAAAAATATCTGAAGGTGTGCTATTACCACTAATTAATTGTCATTCAAATATTTATTCCAATCAACCCCAAGAGGAGTGAACACGCAAGCATTGAATAGTAAATGGAAACACCGAAATCAACCGTTAGTTCTTATTCCATTGCTCAGCCAGCTGAGTAGTAATTAATACTGTGTACTACTGTGTACCAAGATAGGACACGGTAGGTAGAGCGATCAATTGTATTTAATTTTAAAAAAACGCGCCAATCAACTCCTACTATAGACTTTGACACACTTAAACTCCACGTGTTATATCGACTTAACTAGACTGTAATGAAGGCTGTTCTTATTTAATCCCAAATGAATGCTTGGCAATCATAGAAACTACAGCTTGCAGCAGCCTCAAAATCTCCGTTCTCACCGCAGATCCAATCTGCGCCATACGCCATAGATTTGTGCTCCGTAAATTCCTTTACGATATTCATCTTGAATTCGGTATGATCTGATACTAATGAAGATATTGACGGCAATTCAATATTCGGAACATCTACCAGCCTACAACCCCCATGCATAGCACCAACCAGCATCCGACTAGCATCTTTAGGATGCCATTTTATGCGCCATACTCCACCTCCAACATTCACTTTCCCTAATGGTTCTCCACTTAACTTTCTCATATCGTATATTCTCACTTCTTCATCGTAACTCCCAACCGCAAAAATATGTTCCAATGAAGGATGATATGTCACAGCAGTGACGCCAGCTTCAAAACCAGTTTTCACGGTGACAGGCTTTGGATTGCTTATGCCACATAATCTCACATCCCATAATTTCATTTTGCAATCGTCCCCACCACTAATAACTGTATCTGCATATGTATTGTAATGACAGTTACTCGCAAAGCACACAGTCCATACTTCGGCCGGACAGCCGAATAGTT
Source organism: Fragilariopsis cylindrus CCMP1102 (assembly GCA_900095095.1). Taxonomy (NCBI): domain Eukaryota; phylum Bacillariophyta; class Bacillariophyceae; order Bacillariales; family Bacillariaceae; genus Fragilariopsis; species Fragilariopsis cylindrus. Next base: position 6,012 of record FMBT01000074.1, read on the forward strand.
CATGAGCGTTCCATCGATGCGTTTCTTCGATTTCCAAGGCACTGCTGTTACTATTTGTATCAACATCAATATCAGTATTAACATTGACATTGTGCAGTGCTAACGTTCCTTTTGAATAGGAGGAAACGATCCGAGTACTGGTCACTCCTGTTTGATTACTAGAGAATAACGATTCGTCCCATGCAAGTGATAGGGCAAGGCCGATTTGATCAACGTCATCAACTTCAGATGATCTAACATGAGCCAATTGTAAATTTGACTCATCTGGATCGTCTCCATCGTCCCCATCGTCAAGAAGCTGATATACATTTATGGCTCCAGATGCGTTGGCAGTAGCATACATGTAGAATTCGGAAATATGTGATTCTTTCATTCTATCATCACTATGGGAATCACGAGTATGAAATGAAAGTCTTCCACTCTGAAGCCATTTCCCATCTAATACACCGCTGTCTGCAGACAGTGAACCCTGCCGCTGCTTTCCGAATTTTAGTTCTTGATTGATAGAATACAGTATCAACTCTCCACTCCGTGAAGCTTTGGCTTTCTCTTTACAAATCTGATCATTATTATCATCATCTTGGTCAAGATTTTGTTTACCGTCATGATCAGGTTCTTGTTCCTCTACCGTCGACTCGTTAAGTTGATAGCATCCGATGATTACAGGGTAACTATTATTTTTCAGTGGTGTGTAGAGTGTTTCAAGACTGCATGCATTTAGGCTGGTTTCAAGGCGATCAATCCATGCATCCTCATTTGAAGTCATTTTATCTAGCTAGATATGTACTGTCTGCGATTACTAATAGTAGTACTTGAGCATGTTTGATATCGAATGGAAAGATGAATTAAGAATTGAGAATGTGATGAAATGTTTTTATTTTAAAATTTAGACAAAAATACCGGGGGTAATTGAGTGATTCGTGTCAATTCGGGGGAGGTAGGAGTCCTACGTCTTATGCTTCTCTTATATCTTATATAAAGGGGCATACTCAAAACTAGCATCCTTATAAATAATATATTTGTGCTACGGATGGCATGTGGCATCAGCCCATCTTCTTGATTTGATCTTCCCACATAACTTATGCTTGAGGAAAATCAAATAAGACAGGGTATTATCTTGACCAATCAGGCTCTCACTATTGAATTCCTTTACAGTTATATTCTAGCACCCTTCCCCAAATTTTGTAGCCCCCTCCTAAAATATCTTAAAGAAACCAAAGAAGATGTAGCTAGAAAAATAACAAGTTATATATAGATAATATAGAGCAATTGTGTTTCTTAAGTTCTATATCACTATGAACATAAAAGACCACGCCATGAAGGTATGTGATCTGATCGCAAACCAAATTAATAAACAGTAGACAAATAATTGTTTGAGGGACTGAAATAAGTCATTCTTATATATTTTTCAAACTATCAGAAAAAACCAGCTAGTTCTTAAATTTTACGACTCTAAAAATCTGCTACAAATACTGTTATAACAAGTGTAGGCTGAAGGTCTTTTAAACCGTGGACTTTAAGAGAGAGAAAGAGACTGGTTAAACCCTATTATTGCACCAGGGACGACTACGAAGTCGGCGTCACCCCCCTCTCTCCGACCACGCTACGACACGAATAACTTTTAGCAACTACAAAAAAGGTTTGGTTCGATCTACAATAATTTAGCTATTTAATGCTGCCATCAACAATCGAGTCATCCTCGTCGTCGGTATTTTCCGGAACAGAATTTTCCTCCTGTCCTTCGAGGAAGATAGGTTGTATTTTATCTTTCCCGCTATCCTTAGTGGTGTCATCATCACTGCTAGATTCTGCTTCAAATGACTGTACAACGGAATTGCTTTCAGGATCCTTCCTACTATCATCTTCCCTGTCGTCTTTTGAAGAGATGTCTACTGGAATTTCGACGCTGTCTGTTTTAGACGTATTTGATATCGGGGCGACGTGTTCCTCTTCAAGTAAGGTTGATTCTGCCCAATCATCTCCTCCTGCTTGGGCACAGTTGGTATCACTGTTGGTATCACTGTTGGTATCACTGTTGGTATCGTCATCAGCGTTATCTAGGCCGCCCTCAATTTCCACGTCCATTTCAAGAACAGCCAGGTCTGCATCTTCGATGAAGGTTTTGTTTTTCATTTCATTTTCGTTTACAATTTCATCCCCATCTTCGATCTCATCGGTGTCTTCGGCAATTGAAGTATTAGACATAGGTGTCAGTTGCTCGTCATCGTAATCCCATCCCTTTTTTGAAGTTTTTTAACAATGATTAGAAGATAAGAGAAAGATTCAATTAACGATCAACGCGACGTATTATTTCTTTTGTATTAGTATTGTACTGTACTCTTTACTTACCACAGGATCCTCCCCCGGCTTCGAGAGTAAGATAGCTTCCGTCTCTCGTAATTCTTCTTCTGCTTGCGTAATTATTTCTTCTACTTGTTTATTGTAGTCCTCTATTGTCATGGGTGTTGTCTCATCGGCAGATTCGATAGCCCATTCTTCGTCCGCAAGCATTTCACTAAGTCTATATTCTTTTTCATCGTGCCAAGGAAGACTAGCAAAAGATCCATTTTCATCGTCACTATCTTCTTTGTCCAAGTTTGCACCTTCATCGACAGTTGTCTCATTCGAAGAAGCTGTGTCTGTTTGTGGATCATCAATATCATATTGAAAATCGTTTGTAGATCCCCAAAGCTCAGATATTCCCGCAAAAGATCCCATCCCAGCTATTTCACTCTCATCCGGTCTTCTATTTTTATTAATAGTACTCGAATCATCAGATAACCCGCTTCCTTCTCCTCCCCAAAGCTGAGAAACAGAGCTGAAATCAACATCATCAATTTTTTCTGGCGGCTCGTATTCACTCAGTGCAGATGGGTCTTCAGGTGGGAGACCCCAAAGCTGCGAAATACCGTCGAGTCGGGTCTGATCATAAATTGGATCAATTTTCTTTTTTCGTTCTGTGACAGTGTACAGATTTTCACCCGTCTCGGCACCTGGAATCGCACTTAAAATCTCTATGGTCTCTTTTAATTCATTCTCGGCGTTCTCTTCGATTTCCTGTAATCTGTCTTCATATTCTTCTCTCGTCATATTCTTAACTTCGATATCATCTGTCTCAACTACCCAACCTTCATCAGCCAGTTGCTGACTTAAACGGAATTCTTGGCCGTCTATACCAACTTCGTCAAACCAAGGTAAATCTTCGTATGCTTCCAGATCGACCATTTCCGAAGCAAAATCATTCTCATCCAAATCGGCGGCAGCAAGAAGTGACTTGATTTTTTCATTCTGTTTTTTCAGAGTAACGAGATAATTGCTTGTTTGCATACCTGTTGGCACCGGCTCTTCGCGAAATGATTTGATCGTCTCCATGGGCTTGAATGACGAGATCAGTGAGCCATCAGTGGCGAGTGTTGTGACCGTATGAACAGGCCTAGTTTCTTCTGGAGAGCTACTGCTTGTCACATTTGGTGCAGCATTGCTTTCAGATGAATAAATTTTGGATATGTTAGACGACGTTGAGACATTTTGAAATGTCTCGGGAATAGAAGAGGAAAAGTTGTCTTCTAATTCTACAATTGTTTTGTTTCCATCTGTAGCGGCACTTTCTACTGTATTAATAGTGTTAGATGCGGTCTCAAGTATCGGGGTGATGTGAATTCTGTAACTGCTATCTCGGCGTTGTTTTCATCGTTGAAAGAATAAATGTTATCGTCATCTACATCCCTTTTATCTGTTATTTCGTCGATCTCAGTTTCTTCTGCTTCTGCTTCTTCCCAAACTCGCTCCGCCTCGGCGGCGGCAGCAGCCTCCTCGTCCTCCCTTTTTCGTTGCTCTTCTAGCTGCTTTTCTCGTTCGATCTTTTCCTCTTCCATCTGATCAAGTTCCTCGACGGAATAACCTCGTACTGGAAGCAAATATTCGTAGAGCTCGCCGTCATTCAGCCGTTGTGCCGAAAAAGGCAGTTCTTCAAATCCGTAAAGCCATCGGATTGACCCTGCGTTCGTTTCGGCGATCAGTGTATCGACGCAGAGGGGATCCTCGCCTCGACCGTAGCTTTCGTTATCGTATGGGTCTAAGAATTGCTTTGCTAAATCGAAGAGACCCTGGTAGCTGATAGTTAGCAATCCCGATCCAACAACAACCAGCAGTGGCGACATATCAATTGAAAATGCCATAAAAGGGAACATCCATAAGATTAAATCTACAAGAACTTGGACTATGTGAGCGTAGGCTAAGGGCATGCGTCCCTGTAACTCATCGCCAATAGCCCCGTACTGTTTGTGGAAGAAATAAGATTGAGTGGTGAGCATTATATTGACTAGTCCTTTTGATCCTGTATCGTTATTTTACGGTATAATTAATGGATACCATGCAATCGTACACACTTACTTGGGACCGAATTATGTGAAATTTGTGCATCGTTTCCGATTCAAAACCATGACCTCCTTGGATATGTCCCGATCCCCGGCCCTCTACGAAAAGGCGTATCATCCACATCAGTACGACGCTGTGTCGTTGCGTGGCCGGGATGGCCGCGTCGACCAAGACCTCTCGTTCTGTTGCCGTCATCAGTCCTCGCTCAACGAGTCGTCGCAACCCTCTTGGTGTCAATATCGGACGATGTGATCGTGTGAAGGACGCGTATGTTAGTAGATTGAACAAACGTGTGTAACGACTCATAAGCTCAAGAATTTGCCTTGACGAGACAGTATATGTCGATTTTTCATTGGGATTAGAAGGTATCTTGCGCGCAGCATGAGAGGCCATGTTCATATTGACATCGTGCAGTCTCCCTTTTGTATTTATAATTGGAATGTGGACGGTTCATTCGGTTGCGAAACGAGTTGAAAAACATATAGCGAGTCGAAATATATAGAAACAAACAAACAAAAGAGGGAGAGAGTCAGTTGCAATCATTTTCGTCCACGAATAAAGGCCTCTTGTTTGGGAGGTAAATTTCGTAACGGATGAGATAATGTAACGAACCTTGAAGCCGACGACTAAGTTCCATGCACTTTCTCCACAAACTGTAAGATTGATTGACGAAGAAGGTCAAAGTAAATGTAGTCACCGATAATAACTGTCCCCACTTTAGGCAGAAAAAATATCAGAGACAGACGTGAGGGGAAGATGAGTGAATTAGAAGCTTAAATATGGTACAATGTATAGAAGCATTGCTATGATACATATCACTTACAAGGATGTTGAATCCAGAGAGATTGCTTTTGATGAGCGTTGGATATGAGCGGTGGATCAAATAGATGGCCATAGCAAAAAGCATATTCCTAGCTGCGTAAATAATGAAAGATCAAAATAAGAGAATGACGAGTGAGATTGATTCCATTTCAGATCAAAATGACACCAACAGATAAGGAGAATAAAACCAAACACCAGTCGATTCATAGAGTCGATGCAAAATTATATACTATAGTTAAAAAGACTTACCGCAAGAGATCCATGTCTCGGCAAATACTGTACCCTTCCACCGCCGCCAAATCCAGCCACTTGAGGGATCGAATTGCATCATGATGGGTCGCCGTGCGCTGGTCCGTACGCTCTCGTTAATAAGGTCATCTAACAGATTCACCGTAGAGGCTTGTTCGATAATAGATTCTGGTGTGGTCAAAACCATATGCAGGGCCGTAGAAGAAGACGAATAGGACGACAGCGGAGAAGAAGAAAACATATTTGAAAATTGTCGACCACGCTTTTGAGCTTGTTCAAATGTATCCCTCTTGGATTTTGAACTCGCCTGGAACTTATATATTAATTTTGTGGGCAAATAGTGGGTGGGACGCACCCTTCGAAGACGAAGACGACGAAAATTTTATTCTCTTATCCGGACTCATTCCTCTGAGTATTGTTGGTGCTGTTGTTAGCGCAAAAGCAGCATATGGAATAATATCTCGTTTTTGCGAACAATCATCTTGTGGATTATTCAGCATTAATATCAGTGTCAACACTAACTTTATTATTATTGTGTCGACCGATCGTCGTCTTGTTGTAGCTTGAGACTGACGGCGTCGGCGTCTATGGAACGGTTTTGAATCGAGGAACTCCAAACATATCTCTTCTTCTACCGGGGTTTTCATTTTTGTGTGGATGGAATTTATACAAAGAAATAAAAGGCATCGATGGCCTAGCCGTTTTTGCGGTTAAGGTGTGTGTTACAGTTGGTTTTCTTTTTCCTTCTTACTTCTCTCTTTAGCTTTTGAAATTATATCAGGTCACAGCGCACCGTAGGATGATATCGTTATATCTGTAGCAACAACGATGTACTTTTTATTGAAATATGTAAGATCGATGTCGGCCAACACAAACAACGATTAGTTGGATTACTCTGCAGCATTAATACAAGCCTAGCTTTGTTAAATGTGTTTTGTCGAAACTCGATAATATTTGAATATTATTTTTTGATGCGTTGTCTAAAAATGCCGATGTATTGATGGATGTAGTTTTGTACGGTAGAAATGGAGCGAAATACATAATTCCTATCCCCCCCCCAAAAAAAATATATTATGGAATGATATTAATAATCTAGTAAAATTTAGTCTTGGTTTCTATATTATGATAGAGCCAACTGTTAATTGTTCTATTAAATGTATTTCATTAGTTTCATATATCGGGTATCATGTTTAGATTATTGTCTCTTGTCCGAACATTGCGGCGTAATAATCACCGTCCAGACCACTGCCTTGAGTTTGTATGAAATCAGACATGTTCCGTTGTAGTTCATCTTTCAATTCGTTGTTCTCAAAATCTACAGGAATGGAAAGAGTTACCCGATTGTTATGATGAATAGTAAAGCAGTATCCTGTCTCTAAGTTCTGGTTTTTCTTACGCCGTTTCCGTAAGGCTGACGACGAAAGATTATAGGGTCGTGGTTCCGTTACTAGTATAGAAATTTGCTCCTCATAAAACTTCCCCATATCTTCCAAACGTAAATCGTCAAAGTTTTCATCCAAGAACCGCAAGAATCTCCGATATGCAACCAATCTTTCCAACGGTGAGATTATTTCTTTAAATTTAATGTTGGACAATACGTTTGCTAGTAGCTTCTGCCGCAATCTTGGGTTGTCACGAATCCAGTGACGAGTCTGAAGATGGATCTCAGCGTCCTGGACAGCCTCACGATAAACCTGATTGAATTTCATAAAATCAAAATTACGATTGTGTCTCTGCCAAAAACGATCCCTAGACGCTTCCCAGGGAGTCATCTTTCGATGCTGTCGTTGTTTCGGGCTTTCATTGGTACTACTATTCATATCGTAGGCCCTACTTGTACTTCTACTATTATTGTCATGGTTTCTATCATCATCATTGTCGTCTTCCTCATCATAAAGGGATAGTGAGGTTGGAACCGGCAAATCGGAGATTCGTAAGAGCCGAAGGAACTGACGTGTGACGTGATGTTGTACCGAAGTAGATGACATGGTCATCGGCGGAACTCTCAGTTCTAATTTCCGACGGCTAGTAGAGACGTTGGGTTGATTTTTATTCCCCACTTGTGATGATTGTATCGTCCCCTCTTGGTTCTGGTTTTTCGACATCACAAATTCGATTTCAACCGTGTGTTTGTCGTTTGGAAAAGGGTATTTGTATTCATTGTTTTTTTTAATCAATTTTTTCACACCATCGATGTAAGAATTCAGATTCTGAATGGCAGCGAGGTTGATCTTTTGGGCTGAATCAGGTAGGCCTTGTTGCCGTGCCATATCTGGGTGACATTTAACAATAAAGGGCTTTATCAACCGTTTCAACGAAAACGACGACGACGACGACGAACATCGAGATAAGAATACGAATGTCTCTACCCTTTGTCGCTGCGATAAAGACCTCAGCATCTTGTGTTTTTCTCCTCTACTATCCTGCTGTTTCTACTCGACTACTAATAGTAATAAATTTGTAAAAGCAAAAGAAAGTTGTAAGTTTAAAAGTTACTCTATTATTATGGCATACTTGTACAACTTGTACGGTAACGTTAGAGTGAAAGAGAAAAGAGGCTCATGACGAGAGTCGAGTGAGTCAAGAGATAGAAAACTGATAATCGTGAATTGAGGAATGAATCAATCAAACAATCGAGACATACTTAGTCCCATAATTGAAGATTTGAATTATCGGCGACAATAAAAATTCGAGTGTCACACACTTTTTACTTTGTTGTCGATTATTTGCTACTTTTTACCGTACGGTAGTACTCATGTATCAACAACACAACACAATAGAGATAGGAAGAAAGCCCAATGTTATATTGTACCATATCTACTCGTAGCCCGATATATATTATCTTAGTTCTAGCTGTTTCCGCGTGTAGTGCATTTTTCTCTTCAAATTTAGCACTTTCTCGTCGAAGATACTGTTACGAAAAGTGTCGTTATCGCCAGTTCAATTCCCCTTCCGGAACGACAGAAAGTGGTGAAGCTGTGATGGGTAGCGATGAAGAGGATAAGTCTATTGTGATAGAAGAATCAAGAGAAGGATACAATAATTCCAATGAAAAATTTAAAGTATTAGGTTTATGTGGAGGAATTGGGTCTGGCAAAAGTTCCGCGTCAAAACTTCTAGTATCATCATGCAATTGCCTTAAACACATAGATGCAGATTCTGTTGCCCATTCGATTTATACACCGGGATCACAGGCGGTTCTGAACGTTGTGGATGCTTTCGGCAAGGACATTCTTGTTCAACAAGACGATGGAGAAGAAGATAGTACTGCTCCAATGGAAATTGATCGAAAGAAACTTGGTGAGATTGTCTTTGCTGAGCGATCTGCCATGGCCAAATTGGAAGCGATCGTCTGGCCTCACGTAAAGACGCTCATCACCGATGAGATTGATATACAACGACAGAAATGGACCAAAGAATGTATCGCCTCAAACAAACGTCCGATCGTAGTTCTTGAGGCTGCTGTTCTCCTTGACGCGGGATGGGACGACCTCTTGGATGGAGTGTGGGTAGTCACTACACCAAGAGATGTTGCCTTAGCACGGCTTATAGAAACACGGGGATTGACTATAGAAGAAGCCAATAAACGAATTGACGCTCAAGAATCCCGACGAGGAATTGGAAATTTGCAACAAGAAATCGACTTTGGGCTTATAACTGGCGAAATCAATAATGATGGCAGCTTAGACGCTTTAACGAGGTCTTTGAGTAGATCATTAGACGATCCCAAGTTTTGGAAACGTGATCGCACTTGATACGGATGTGGTGATGTTTTATTTAACTTATCACATAATTTCGATTGATTGAATGGCCATGAACTGACGAATAACTTATTATGCTACTAGAGAAGGAGAGACATACAAGGTGGAAGCGGTTATGATTATATATGTGATAATCCGGATTAATGATTATCACTGCATTGAATATCATCGTTGTCATGAATGCCTCATTTACAACTTCAGAACAAGTTTACTTTCAATTAAAAAACATCAACACTACACTAAATTTGTTGAAGTATTGGTTTAGATAAGATCAATCCAATTATATACAATGAGAATTTAGATTAGCAAATCTCTACAGAATCTTGAAGTGGTTCATCCTGAACAATTTCATCTTCTTGACTTTTTTCAGCGACACTAGTAATCTTTTTCGTATCGTTAACCCTCTTCCTTTTCTTCCCTGCCAAAGGATGAGGCTTCTTCGATTTTTTCAAAGGATTCTCACGAGCGAGCTTGTCATCTTCTATAATGCTATCATTCATCTTTACCACTTCCTTCCGCACAACTCTCAAACGCTCCACACGCCTCTCCTTCGATGCCTTCGCGAGCTGAATTTCCCTTTCTAGAAGTTCAATTTGTTTCTTCAAACAGGTAGACCTCTCCGCGGATGTCTTTTTCCCCTTCAGTCTGATGGTATCCCATGGGTTTAGAATAATTTTTCCGGGAGCCCCCGTATCTTGCTTTGGCATCGGAATTAGACCAGCAGATGCACGAAAGGCCAGAGCCATGCCACTCAAATTGGTTGAATCAATCAAAGAGGATTGGATCCATTTTTGATCTCCACCCAAACCTAGGGGCTTGTAGTCCCCGTTTTTTGATGCTCGACTGACATAACCACTAACTATTGCTGATGCACGTTCTCGTTTAGATACAATTAAATGACGTCTCCCGGGAGCTGGATCAGAAAGCTTCCGCTTCTTCTTTTGATGTTGAACTCCCTTGAGAGCCTTTTCTCTTTCTCTCATGCGCTTTCTCCGCTTCTTTTCCAGATCTCTCGTCTCTTGACGTTTTTCTTTTTCCTTCAACTTCACATCCTTTGCCTTTTTTGCTTTATCAGCTCTCACTTTCTTCGCTTTAAGAGTTTTTTGCTTTTTTTCCGCATCAAGCTTCTGCTGTTTTATGATCTGAGCTCGTTTTTTTCGTCCGGCCATGGAAAAGTCCAAAAGTCCATTGGATGCAAGCAATTCATTGCACTCATCCATATCTAAATCTTCACTAGTAAGATCGTCATCATCAGTTTCGCCATCTGCCTCATCGTCCGACTGAGACAAAACACTATAGCTGTATCCCTCTTCTTCATGCTCTTCTTCGTCCTCCTCTTCCTCTACAGGACCTCCAATGTCTTGCAGCTGAAGCTCAAACTCTTCCAGAGCCCATTGAGCTTCCTCTATGGCGTTCGCATAGGTTTTTGAACCAAGAATGTTCGCTAGACTTTTGCGTGAAACTTTTTTCGTACGATGCCCTGAGACATCCTTCTTGTTGGGATCGTCTGCTGAATTGAAATTCTCAACAATGTCTGCCTCCCGAACCCAGATGAACTCGTGCGAGCCAAGAAATTCCACCAGGAAGAAACTCTGGGGGTCTGCTTGACCTAGGCTTTGTCGCTTAACAGCTTGTTCAGCTTTGCGTTTTCCAGTAAGTAACTGAGATTTGAGCTTTTCTGGTAATCTAGCCTCGTTTCTTTCGGTTAAAAATTTGTGCCAATCTTCTTTCTGGTCTGAGGGTGCGATAATTCCCAATACTAAAGCCGGCCAAAAAGGTTTCTTGCTCGACTCTCTCGCCCATACTGCTGCTGCCATACAACCCCAAATACTCGATTGGCTTACTCCTCGACAGGTTGCTTCGTGAATGGGTACGACTAATTGACCGAGATACCGATCCATCCTACTTGCGATCCTAATTCTAAGCGAAGTATTCATAGTTTCGAGTCCATCTCCTTCTGTATAACACTTTCGCACATTTGCTTCAAGTTCGTCTACTCCCAGCTCTTCATTATTAGCCACGATTTCTCGGAGGGACGCTTCTAACTTTCTGAATTTTTCTAGAACAACCTCCAAATCACCTTCATCGTCATCATCTAACATGACACCTTCTCCCCAAATGGGTTGTGTATCTAAAGGATCCACAAGCCCGCCATTCTCAATAAGGTCGTGTAAAGCTTCCGCAGCCCTTTCTAAACATTTTCCAGCCATAACGGACAAGCCCGAAACAATTAACCGCCTTTTTCGGTACTGTGCACGTTCTTCCATCGCAGATCGTATGGTTGCGTGAGGATCTTGGGTTTTCGATCGTCCTCCTCCAGAGCCTGTAGGTGGTGGCGGAGGGAAGTCTGATCCAAGCATGTGTTCTTGCCACAAATCGTTAAATAGATCTCGTAAATGTAAGGCAATCGATACGAATGATGGAACGGCATCCTTGTTGCTGGGATGAGAATGGTATTTGAAACAATTCGCGAAAATCCTCCATGCATCGAGGCGGACATCACGTAAGTTTTCATATTGGCGACGACGGATTTTGCGACATACTTTTCCTAGATCAACAGGATGATCAACAATCTTCGTGTACACGTTCATAAGCTGTGGGTATCGTACACGGTAGTGTATAAAAGAACAAACATAGGAATGAATTGTTATTTATTTAAACGAATCGATGAGTAAGCACGATGCGAAAACGAGGGAAATACTGATGACAACAGAAACATTTATCTCCATCTCACATCACATTACGTACCTCAGGATGCAATAGCGCCACAGGTCGACTAAATTCGGCCAAGAGTGGTACTCTACAAAATTGTTCCATCAGGGCCTCCAGTTTCCCGTATTCTGTTTCTGTTATGGGTGATTGAGGATCGTCCATAGTCGGAACCGACAGTCTACCAGCAGTCCCGTTGTTGGATTTGCGATTACCAACATCGACAATTTTCTTACCGCTGCCAGTGTTGCCGCTTTTATTTATCTTCTTCTTTCTTGCAGAATTTGGCATCGTCTTCTTCTTTTTCGAAGCCGGGGGAGGTGCTGAAACCAAATTTGGCGTGGATGTTTCCGAAGAAATTGCGGAATCCGCTACCGTTCCTGCTTGTATAGACTTGTTCTTTTTCGGTTTGTTGTCATTATTGTCCCCTTCTTCACTCTTGCTACTTTTTGCATTAGCCTTAGACGCAGTCTCTTGTTCTTGTTTTTGTTCAGCCTCCAGTTCCTCGAGAATTACTTGACGTCGAACAGCAGAGGCTAGTTTCTTTGCCATTGCTTCTGGCTTACCCCGCGGTTGCGGTTGCGGTTTTGGTTGCGGAGGAGAAGGTTGGGACTGAGCTGAATCAGTATCCCCCTCGTCGTCTTCACCACCATGCGCTTCTTGTATCGACGTTGCTTCGTTGTCTTTTTCCTCATCTTTGTAAGGTCGTATTTGCAACTCTGGGTTGTTATTCACGTCGTAGTCGTCGTCATGATCGTCATACGCTGCCGCGGCACCAGCAGTAGCGATGGTAGATTGCGGTGCGAGTCGTTGAAGTTCATGCAGAGCTGCTTGCTGTTGTTGCTGATGATGCAGCGCTTGTTGCTGCTGCTGCTGATGCAGCGCTTGTTGTTGTTGTACTCGAGCAGCGGCGGTTGCAAGGGCAATATTCGTGTTGCGTTCTTCCTGAAGCGCCACGGCAAGGGCTAAACGATCTTCAGCCGTCGTAGCTCCTACTCGCTGATGTGCGTAGTAGGCGGCGTTTGGGTTATTTCCTTGTTCTGCCATCAAGTTCATGTGTAAACCCGAGAGACGATGTTCCTGCTGATTCCGAGCAGCGGCGTTAGCTAAGAGATATGCTAGCTGAGAGTCCTGATGTTGTTGATGTTGTTGCTGTTGTTGCTGCTGGTAACGAGCATACTGAGGAGGAATGGACGGATGTTGACCTGCAGGCGGGCCGGGGGGGAATTGCCCGTTCTGGTTGTCGTTGTTCATGATGAAAATCAACAAAGTCAGTGATAAATAATAGTCTCTACTATCGAACTAGGCAGTACGAAGAAAGCCTGATGACCAATCTTAAACACCACAACAATAAAAATTATAAAGTGTATGACTTCGAGAGTGTAATAATTATACCCGCAAAACAAGTTCCATAAGCACTGTGCAAGCACGGCACAACACGCGCATATCAACTTCTACATGGTAATTTTGTTGCATCTTCTCATCAATATCACTTCGTCGGAATATCATCAAGACAAGTTTTATTTTTCGTGTCTTTCCACGGTATCCATGCGGTTGCGCACGTGAATAAATGACAACAGATAAATTTAAATTTTTGTTTTCCCACAAGCTCCTTGCGAGAAAATAGTTGCTGAGACTTTTAAACTTTATATTTCAACATTTCAACATACAGTATCAACTTTAAAACTTATAGGACCTAACATTAAACATGTTGTAACAAAACAAACCGAGTACAATAAGACCATGGTGACCGAAGAATCTGAACTCTCGACGGAAATCGTCTCCCCTCAAAGAAATAACAGTGACCATCTGGGTGACGTATCTGGGAATCCTGCTAATACTACAAGCAGCATTACTCCGTCGAAACTTTCTCCCAATAAACAACAGCAAAACCTTGTGAACGTTACAGCTCGTGCAAGTCGTCGTCGTCAAGAAGCTGTACGAAGGTTGGTTGCCGACGTTCAAGCTCGTCCGGATCGAAAACTAGCCTCCAATTCTGGGATTGGAGTGGGGGTAACTGGCGATGGGACGACCAAAGAATCACAGGATTGGATTATTGCGAGCACAGTAGCAGCGTCACTTGAACGAGGGTTGGATAGAGAACTGCACCACGAATTGGTGCAAGAAGCCAAAGAAAACTCAGGTCGTATTGGACAAGTATGTCACGATCATTCAGATGTCTTTTTGGCTTCTGTAGGGAAAGTTGTTGCCTTGGGAAATCCCTCGTCGGATTTAGCGTCTAAGTTAAGCACGGCACAAGACGAACTAGAACAGAAGACCTCTGGACCCATGCAACAAGCGGCGATGCTGTGGGAAGAGGCCACCGCTTCACACGCTAGAGCAAGAGCTCTGTATATTATGGTACAAGAATTTCATAAAGTGGCAATTTATCTAGAAAAAGCACGGAAACAAGCTGCATTAGGGCGGCCCCGAGGAGCGCTCGGTAAGTACATACTAAAAGGATAATGATATACTTCGAAGTAATAATGATTAGATCCTTGATCTT
>FMBT01000570.1:0-45163 GCA_900095095.1 Fragilariopsis cylindrus CCMP1102
TTACAGTATAATATATATAGCGTCGAATCGAATGTCAACGAGAACAACGACGATGACAGGCCCGGGGGGTCAGCATCATGACCGTCATCATCATCATCAACAACAACAGCAACAAGAATGGCGGAAATTTTCGAATTCAACTACAGCGACGACAATGAGAGAATCAGGGAGAGAAACATCATCGAAGAGTCAGTATGTTGATAATAATACTGATCATTATTATCTGAATGAAACTACTACTACTTCTGCTAATCATGATAATGATGATAATGACGACGAAGAGGGACAGGTCGAAGAAAAACAGCAGCAGCGGCAACAACAACCGCAACAGCACTCCCGTGGTTATACCACTACTAATAACAGCAACAGCAGCAGCAAGGATGACCGTCGTCCATCGTACCATGGACATGAACATTCACGCATTGAAAATAAGATCGGTGAAGACTCTGTGTCGTATCGCAGCAACAATAATAGCGATACTAGCGGTATTCGTACGACTGGTACTCAGAACGGATATCGGGGGCAGAATAATAGTGGTGGTAATGACGACGACTATCGGGGGCAAAATAGTAGTGGCAATGATTTCGATCCTCGTGGTCAGAACAGCAACATTAGGGGGCAACAACAAGAATATGAGAACTGTAGTAGTAGAAGAAGAAGCAGTGATGGTGGGAATAGGAACTTGAACAACGAGAACAGTAACCGAGAACGACAACAAGGATATAACAGCAACAACAACGGTCGTCGGAATAATAATTATAGTTCTACAAGTAGTAATAATGATTATTATTCAAACAACAATGACCGTGACGGTGGCCGCTGGGACAGTGTGGGTGGTCGCATCGATCCAATGAGAGAAAATTATCAGCATCAGGATCATCATCATCATCGTCGTCCACCAAACCAATACCAGCATCAAGAACAACGACAAAATCACTATAATCGAAATAATAATTATAGTAATAATAATAATACCAACGATGATGATCGGTATTATGGTTATAAGTACTCCAAGGGAGGAGAGAGCAACAGTAACAGTAATAATGATTATCGTCGCAACAACGAATATAACGATAGAGAAGGGGAATATAAGGGACAGATTCAGCAGCGACGATGGATAGCACCGCAACAATCACAAGCATCAACAAATTCAAATTCAAACACAACGATGATGATGATGAGTAATAATAGTGATGGGAGAAATAACGACTACTACAAAAACAAGAAGAATAATAACAACGGTGTCGGCGGCGGGTCAAATCGATTTGACGATTCAAACAATAATAGCACTCGTAGTAATACGGGGGGTGATAATATTAGAAGTAGTAATACATGGAATGCTACAAGGGAAGAAGGGAGGAGTGTTACTAGTAAAGATATCCCCGCTGTCAAATACAATGATAATGATGATAATGATGATAATGATAATAATAATAATAATAATAATAATACTGCCTATAGGGGAGGAAGAGAAGAAAGTCATTCCGATCGTAGGAAGAGAGATGGAGAAGAAATGCTACCAAGTCGAGATAAACGGGAGGTAAGAAAAGAGAATTTCATATCAGAGTCATCGGCAGGTAATCATCGAGTGGAGTTTCCGATTCAATCTACCCAAGAGCATGTACAGGAACGAAATCAAGATCGTGCTGAATCATCCTCCGCTACCAATGATCTAGAAAAAGTTTCTCATGATAAATCATCATATTCGCAGCTGTTGCCATCGGGGAAAAATATCGACAATAATGATAGCAACAAACGATATTTCCTCGACAATAATAACAGCAGCAACGACTACAATAATGAACGAAACCAATCTCCACCGAAAAAACGTCAATGCACCGAGGAAAAGAAGGATATAGTAATGGCCTATGATACTACTACTGCTACCACTAGTACCAGTAGTGGCAGGGAGACTTGTACTAGCAGTATCGACCATTCGTCGCCGTCGTCGTTGCCGTCGTCGTCGCAGCAGTTATTGGGGCTGGGGGTAGAAAATTTCAACATACAACAAGAAACACAACGAAAGGATGGTGTCGTGAAAAAAATTACACAAATTCCTCAATCTCAGTATACAAAGAATAATGCCAAATCGCCACCAAAAAATGCAGCAATGAATGTAGCAATAGTGAAATCATCCTCTTCTTCTTTGTTGGTCAAGAAAAAGATACAAATAAAACCGACAACTACCAAACTAGGAATTCCTATGAGTTGGTTAAAACCAAAAGCAAGACCGGTACCGAAGAAGCAGGTACCACCGCCGCCGCCGCCACCACCACCACCAAAACAAACGGTTACGAAGAACAAATCTACTTTGAGGCCTTCGTCGCCTTCGTCGAAAAATAAATGTCTTGTGACCGACTCTTCGGAGGGCGGTTCGATCGTATCGTTGATTAGAAACAAGAATAATAATGTGAAAGTCCCGGGGTCGTCGACTCATGGTAGCAGTAATAAACGAATGGGAAGCAGCGTGCCAGTTGCAATTGTTACCAAAAAAAGCAAGAAGAAAAAGAATCAAAAAGTGAGAAAGAATCATGATGACGTTGCAGACAAAAATAATGTAGAGGCAGGGCAAGATGGGTGGGATTCTAATGCTGAGTCCGATCCGGAAGAGTCTGAAAATGATAGTTCTGACTCGGAAGATTTAGAATCTGATAATGACGAGAACGGAGTTCGTAATTCTAATCAACAAAATAATAAACTGTCAACAACGAATCCGAAGTCACCGAAGCTGAAAATCCATCTCTCATCTGCCAAATTAGAGCAATTGTCGAAGTCGCGACTTGTTGTTGACTCTAACGTTAAACATACCGACTTAAGTGTTGAGGATGACGTCAAACAACATGCTGCTCTTAAAAGGGAAAAGAAAAAACAAGAAAAATTGATGGCACTGTCCAACAGGATTAGTGAAAGACCTGACTTTGACCACGAAAGTGCGAAACGGGTAATGGAGGAAGAGAAGAGAAAGAGAGAAGAAGGTAAGCCTTTGACAGCCAAACAAATCAGAAAGATACTTCGGGAGGATGACGCGGCGTCGGGAGGCGACGATAATAACTGGGTACGAAGGTCAAGACGTCAGCCTAACAAGGCATTGGTGAAATCGAAAGAGGTCAAGATGTTGATTGAGAAACTTAAGATGAATGATCGCGATGTTCGTGTTTTGAAAATGAAGAAATACATCAATGACCCTAACATACCAAGTGCTGTCTTAAATGCTGCGCTAGACGCGATGGAGGAGAATACAAACTGTGAGGTACTTTACATCCAGGTAAGAACACGTGATGGGCGATTATTAGCATAATGTATTGTATTACGGACCATACGACCTTTTGCACAACGAAAACTTATTAACAATTTAACCTTTTCCTCGCTGTTTGTAATTTTGAAATCGTTGCAACGTAGAACTTTAACGAAGGGATGAGAGATCAGCAAGTGCTCCACCTACTTCGAATTCTTCAACAGCCATCTTGCAATATTTGGTGTCTCAACGTCGGTGAGAACTATAACGTGTCAGATAAGACGTGGGAGAAGTTCACGAAAGGTTTGATTCATACAAAGATAACACATATGTATGCATCGGAACATACAATTACGACAGATATGAAAGACGAAATTAGGTTTACCATCCGTGAGAACAGAAAGAAGCACGATATGCACATCAATCCAGATAATCTTCCTGTTATTATTCAATGCACTCACTGTTGGTGGAACCCAATAAATGCTAAGGTATTAAGACCTTACTTGAAGAAAAAGGGATATGAGGATGTATTGCGCGACAAGGAAGCGCAGGGACTTCAAGGTAGTCATTCTACTGCACCAACAAAATAAAAAGTGAATGAATAATGGTCTCGTCCAGTAGAAAATACACACTTTAGGATACATAGTATGAAATATGCGTTCAGATCAGAATAATATATATTGCTGCATTTAAATAAACTTAAGAATAAATAAAAAATAGTCTTGTTTCAACCATGGGAAATGACAATGTTTTATCTTAATTTTAAATTTTCCTCCGTTTGTTCTACTCTTTTATTCCTACACTGTACCTAGTTATCGGCGCCCTTGATCGTTACCGATCCAAGGTGTACATCAACCATATATATACTTCCCGCCCAGCACCTACTATGGGAATAGACAATGTTTTTGTTTCTAAAACCATCTCGTTTGTTCTTCCCTTTCTATATGCCAGCTAATTACAGCTATGGTTGCCCTCTATCATACCGGTACAGGTGCACAACAGTCATTTTTGGATCTTTTCCCATCCAAGCCCTTAAATCCGTCGGTACTACTTTTCAACGTTAGTGGGTTTCTCTGTATATTCTTACGTTTTCTTATATCCCTCATGGCTGGTTAATTTTTAGAAGAAATAGTATTATTTGGAGTGAGTGAGCGATACTATATTTCTTAGCAAAGGAACGAATCAAAAGAACAAAAGAGAAAGATAAAAAATAGCCAATATGGATGGATAGATGCCCCTAATAACGTACCTCGCATGATATGCTTTCTAAGATTTTCTTGTTTAGTAACTTCTGTATACCAAAAATTCTTTTCGTCGAATACTAATATTCGTATATTCATCGATGCTGTCACTTCCTCTGCGATGCTATATATGTATCTATCTTGTAATTTTTTCTTTTCGCTTTCTTTTTGCTCTAAAAAGCTTCTGAATTCTATATTACCGGGAATACGGTACACGACTCCATTTCGTCGTACGAGGTAACAATTTACTTCAGGACATTCAACACCAGGGAAGGGTTTAATACTAGTAGAGTTACTGGGACTGTAATAGGACCGGTAATCATTTTTTGCTTGCGCTTTGTGATGATCATCCATGGCCATTCGTACTTTAAGGAATTTTTTATGCTGCCCTTCCTTAATTGTTCCTGTTGGAAATGATCTAGGAATAAAATCGGTAGGAATTCCGAAGCTACGAAGCATGTAGTCACACTCAATTTGCGTTCCTGCAATGTGATGTGATGTAATGTGATGCAATGTGCATTAGTTGGTCAAATATCAAAAGGGCAAAGGGGAAGAAGAATGAGAGTGAGAAGAATCTAGAGGAGGAAAAAAAATAGCAATTGCGATAGACAAGCACGACACAAAAGATGCAACGTTATTACGTATATATTATTTGTCGCTGATTTTTTGTTTTTAATTATTATCATTACGCACCAATGTGTACTCTTGTTATGTACCTCATCTCTCCTTCAAGTAACGTCAACATCAAAGCCTTCATAAAACGGTACCGATATTCATCGGGGAAGCATGAATGACAACCCGAATATCGAATTGGCATCGCCTGTACATATCTTTGGAACCCATTGTACTTTACCCCAAGAAGGCTATCCATAGCATCAGCGGTCAACAAACCAAGTGATACAGCACCTTTCCTTTGAGAGGTAACATCCTCACTAAGGATGGCACAGCTTATATACGCAGCCACCTTTTCCTTGACTTCAAAGGAGTAATCAAATCCACCATACGAACCAAGATTGGCAATAACTCTTCGACCACTTCTGTCTCTAAACGGCAAGATTTGGATATATCCAGCTTTAAGGAATTTAACTTCCTCCTTGTTCAGGTCGGACATGTATAGTTTTCTCATTAATGCATGATCACCAAATTTATCATGCAGGTAATCTAGATTACGTAAATATCGTAATGCTGCTTTACGATGATCGAATAATTCACATCGTAGAAACTTTAATCGAAAATCAATCGATTGAACGTACGTGCTATTCATTGCAATAGCCCTGTTGTATGCAACTTTTTCATATTCAGGTATGTACTTATCAATAGCATCTTGAAACTTATGCAATGCCCATGAATTCAGTTCGGGTGTTTCCTCTACACACCGGAACGAAACACCATGTAACTCATCAAGAAGAATTTGTCGTTCATTGTGTGGTTTTTCAAATAATTCTTTCGCCCACTTCTTTTCTAATTCCTGCGGGTTTAGATTTGGATAATTGTCAGGACTGATCCGTCTATCACTTTTAATATGAATATTACCGTTGCCGTTATTATCGTCGTGATCTGTTCCATTCTCGTCGCGGCCACGACCGTCATAATCGTTTCGCGTCATTCTAGCTAGCTAGGTCCTACAGAGAGAAATATAACTACGACGACAAACGACAATTGCAGCAACAACAGTCGTATACAACACGAGAAGAAGAAAAAAATGTGATACTTCGTAGAGTAGTTGATGTACATGTTGTTGTATGCGATTTGATAAGGGCTGAGCTATTACTGCTTCTTTGCGAATGAGATCACTTCAAGATTTAAAATTTAAAATACATAGTGTACTAACCACGATCTTCAATATCAAGATTACTTGTAAGTAAAAATCTTGATACCCTAAATACCGATTAATACTATATTCGATTACGACGAGTTTTTCTACGCGTTCAAGGATGAGAGTCATAATTGACTAATTGAAGAAATAAAAGAGAAGCCGATTGATCTTACAAGAACAAAATGACCCAAGCAAACATTGCATATAACATTTAGTTAATTAGACTAGATTAGATCGTGCATTCTATTCGCGCGATGAGGGATTCGATTCGATTTTTAATTTTTATTTTGAAAGAATTTTTACCAAAGCAACGGAAAATGGTTCTCTCTCACTCTTTCTTCTTTCTTGGCTGTTTGTTATTTTCCGTTCTACGTTCAACGTAGGAATCAGGTATCAACGGCGTTTCGATTCGTTTTGGTTTGAGGGCTCTTTCTCTTTCTCTGACGTTCGGTCATTAAGAGATACCCAAGCCCATAGCCCAGCTGTGTTGTTACGACAAGGGCAAAAATATTACAAGGAATGAATCACGAAACGAATTGTCTGGAAACCAAATTATTGGTTGCGCTTGTTGACACAAGGGAAAAAACGACAAACGACGAACATATTTTTCCCTAGACTTTGAATAGGAATGGCGGTGGTAAATACTTCGCTTTCTTTCTAGGAGTCACATCGATGTGTGTATTGAAAATTCCAGACTGCAAGATTGAAGTTCTGTGCTCCGTGAACTAAGTATCTGTCAGCGCCAAATTTCGAATACTCTTGTCTCAATGAGTAACAGTACAGCAAGCATAGATGATTGTGGATCTTTATTCCCTTTCTGCAGGTACGTCGTTGCTTGTTTCTCTTTTTTCTTCTATGATTTATCTTTAACATGGTTCACGAAGTTCTACCTAAGAAGACTGATCACTCTATATATTATATCTATTACATACGGCCATAGTGCTAGCATATTTATTTATTCTCCATGATATTTGTCACTATCCTACCCTGGCTACAGACTAAAAAACAACAGCTAGAAATACAAGTAAGTGTTAGTATTTGTGACATTGAAGACGATGAATATAAAGTCAGTCGGTCGAAGAGAAACATTCTCCACGCAAAAGCGCAAAAGCGTTTGCTGTCTTAAACTTAAAACAAGTATCAAGGAGCGAAATAGCGACCTAATTAAGTGTTTGGATTTGTAATTGACTTCTTCAAAGATTATTGATGGTATTGGTATTTTTTACTATTTATTCAATCTTACAATAACCTCTCGTCGTCGTCAAGAAGAAGAATACGACGAATAATCAATACAACAAATAATGGTAGACGCTTTCGAATATAACGAAGAATGTATTCAACAGGAGCAGCAAAACCGTCTATTGATTTGTGATAATGTGATGAACGAATCTAAATGTAATATTAGCCTATATCGTTTAGTGTATTAGTGTTGTTTAATTATCTTCTATATTGAAATGTTTTCCGAAAATGTTTCTATACATGAGACTCACATGTATCGTCAAAATGACCATAGAAGCACATAATATGTTTACGATCACATTGTGTATCACTCGCATACCGGCGAGCTAGGATAAGCATCCCCAAGCACTTTGCGGTCAGTAGCATTTGACCAAGGCCATTTGGTATTGTTACGAGGTAGCGAAAAGGTAGGATAAGAACCGCTACCACATTCCGCTACACATGATGTTCCCCCTCTCTCTGTTACAGCATTGTGGTCCAGGTGCCAGCATTTATTAAAACCAGGCAACGGTGGTGAGATCAGTAGATGTACTTGGCACATTTCATCCTTTAAAGTAGGGCCAAGAGTGGTGACGTGCTTGCGATTTGTAGTATTATAAACGCATGTTATTTTCACTGCGTCATCTGTTGTAACCTCAACAGGCTCAGAATAAAAGGTAGCTACCTCGTGCTTGGACCACTCAGGATAATTAGGTGTGACAGCAATAGGAGTAATTCTCTCTTGATTTTGATGGAGCACTTCCCCATATACGGCAGTTGCCGCGGAGTGTGCGTGGGGGACATACCCCATGATCGAAAGCTTGGTTATGCTTGACCTCTCAAGAGTATCTTTAAAACATTCCTTTGGACACACACTAGAAACTTTTTCTTGGGCTCTTCCTGGTGGTACAAGGAGCATTTCTGGTACTTGTGGTCCCAATAGCACCAGTTGGATAAATTTGAAAGTTGTGCCTAAGCGGCGAGCGGCTTCAAGCGGTATAAAAGTCGCACTCATGCCACTAGAATCCGATACTACATCATCATCGATTATTCCATAAGCTTCCGGGCGCTTATAATGAACCTCGAAGAGGATATACTCAGTGTCTTTGATAACGAAAAATGAACCAAAATGTGAGAAGAGGAGATCGACGCAACAATGAAATGAAAGAAAATGATTACGCTTACCTACGAGAACCGCAATCTGCTCGTCTTTAGATGACATAGGGAATTGCATTGGCGGGGACTCCATTCCTTGTGCCCAGATCGTATGTGGACAGACACTTTTCACACCATCATAAAAACCTGCAACATTGTCTGGAGTAGAGAATGATTCTTCCAAATTTTTGGCCTGTTTTGGGAATTCCGTACAGGCATATATTTGTACATGGTGAATAATGCTCGTGTGTGCCATCGGTTCGTATATAGGATTGAATGCTGTAACAGCACTAAGTTGAAGATTAGGGGGAAGCCGATATACCTTGAAAACATATTGGTCCTTGCCCGCTCGTAATTTGGATATATCAATTTTTTGCCGATCGTGTTGGAATTGAAGGTTGTATTTCTCAGGTTTCTTGACCACCGGAAGTAAATCGCGACGATTGAGGAAAGAGCACAAGAAGGGCGACAGGAACGCCTCTGCCTGACTACTTGGGTGCCACCAATCGTATTTTCCTGCGTTGTTATATCCTCCTTGATAAGTGTTACCGATGGACTGGTTTGTTCCTGCTATCAAGCGTGAGCATGCATCTCCGCAAAATTGTTCCCCTAGTGGCCAGTGGACAATGGACCCGGGTGATTGAGTCGAAGCATCTTGCAAAACTCGTTCGTATTCTTTCTGCCGCTTTAAAAATGATTTACTATCCTCCACAAATCCATTTTCTCTTGACTCCTAATCGTGGTATTTTATTATTTGTGATCAATCGCCATATTGTGCGTAAGAAACAAGCAATGCATACGTAACACAGCACACAAGCAGATAAACTTTAGATATACGTATACATCAAATATATGGCAGTGATAAGTATTGCTAGAATAGAACGTACCTTCGTCCCGTTGTGTAAATGACCTGTAGTCAATACAAGTGTGGCACCTCGAGAATGTAGCACTTCACCAAGGCGGATAAAACCAGCCAGTTGCTCTTCAATCTTCGCCTTCTTCTCCTTGATCCCTGGATCTAGCGGTTTCCACGTCAAAAACAACAGATCTCCTTTCCCAAGATGTTGGTCCAGAAGCTGACCGATACGTTCTACATACTGAAGTTTTTTGCCCAGTTCCCTTAATTTATTTTCATTCTTCTCGCCATATGTTTTTTTTCTAGCAGAGTCTATGTTAAAGTGAATTTTATTTGTCGCCCCTGCCCCATCAGTGTCCAATAAACTGAAGTGTTCAGGCTCGTTAAACGAATCTAACCCATACCCTAACACAGAGAATTCACCACCAACAGCGTTTGCCACAGCAACACGTAAGCGCGTAGAAATGGAGCCACCAACAACAAAGGCTGTGGGTGTGGATTCATTTTCAAGCCGTCCCGGTTCACGGCACAGCTTCCAAATTTTGTCTGCCGTCAAACTTACATCATTTCTCATGTGAATTTGGTCAGCACCAAATCCAATTGTACACTTGTCTAGCTTGTCGCCCTCCCCATAGGCAAAACGAGGCTCACCATTCCAATGAACTGGGTCATAACAGAGAGGTAGCATCGTATTACTTCTTGATGCATCTGGGGGGCCCTCGCATTGCCAATATGATGACAAGCACAGCCAAAGCTGGCAAAGCTATGAGTGCCCCCGCCCCAATTCCAGAATGTAGATTCATTCTTGCCTACTGATGTTCCAAGTGACAGGTTTTCAACATTCCCTTTAGTGGTTGATATGCTCGTAAGAATAAGGATTGTTGTGGTTGTAAATTGATTTCGTAATAGAGTAACCCAAGAGGAAATATTACTACTACCATACCACATAGAGTTGTTGACTTCGTACAATAAAACGTCTTAGAGAGAAGTTTCGTCATCACTAGTGCAGAGATAATAACAGCAGTCACCATATAAGCTAGTTTCGCTGTCGAAAAGATAGGTGGCAGCACATCACTAGATGATCGTATGATGTTTAATTGTGATACCTCTAGTACCTGAGGCAAGATGCCATACAGCCAGATCTCCATTCCTATTCCCAAAATCAGTATATAGAAGGCAGGCAGGTACTGATTTGAAGGCTTCCACCAACGGAATGGATTTTCAACCATATGATGCGTAAATATGGACAAGATCATAACCAGCCAAAGCTGAAAAGAGAATGCTATGGTATTTGTTGTACCGATCAGTAGTTGGATTTCTTCCTTGAAGTCGGCGCATAACACAGCCACAGGAAAGTGCCAAAGATACATCGCGTACGAGAGTCTACCAACGTAGGCAGGCAAAGCAAGACCATAGAAGTAATTTAAAAGTGGTACCTCACTGCGAGAATTAATTTTTCTACTGCTCTGACTGTAAATCGAATTCCACTGGTACCCATGGCCTGAAATGAAGAAAATAGATGTACCTGCAAGTGCACATATCGTGCATATTAGACTGTACTCTGGATATTGAAAGAGCCATAACGATGCACTCACTAAAACTATAGAGGAGAGCTGGGGCCAATGAAGTATATTATTTCGAAGCAGGCTTCCATCATCTGTTTTAATGCCTCCAAAGCATTTTGAGTACATCAAGGCATGACAAATGAGTACGCCCACAATCACCTCCCAACCGCGGTATTGCAGTAAGAAAAAACTGGAGGCAGTCGCGTCCGCATTTACTGCACATGTGAAAGATGCCAGGAACACTGCACCGAATACTATAGGTGGGAAGATAGAAATTGTATTAAAGTAGTTAGATTATATTTCTTTTGCACGACTTTATACAAAGTAAAACATTCCATTGACATAAGGCAACAAGCTGAACACTAAATTACATATGTACATACCATAGTATGGAATTTTGTTTGACCTAGCTGCGTATAAATGAGCTGCTGCAAAAATCCAAGGATACAAAAGATAGACTTGTTCTTCAACATCCAAATACCATGTGTGCATAAGAGGGTTTTTTGCTAGGCTTGTATCTGTGACGGTCGCCGATACGTAGGAAGTTTCCTCTTTACTCGTGCCAAAGTAAACATTAGCCCCACCTATGACTGAGTACTGTGCTGTCCTGATAATTCCTAATAAGCGCGGTCCTGGGTATAATGTAGCAAGGAATATTGACATAGTAATGAAAGTGACAAAAAGTTGTGTCATTACAAGCCGCTGGAGGCGACGACAGAGAAATACTACAGCAAATCCAGCTGTGTTGGATGCATTAATTGGAAGGGGGTTCCTAGCACGAGCTCGGAGTACAGAGAGAGTGATAACGAATCCCGATACAGCAAAGAACGTGCTATTGGTGAGATCTGCACCTTTATAAGGTGAATCATTCCAGGTTTCACAGAAACTACAGATGTAAAACAGAAGAGATATTTTATTAGTGAGATTGGTTTTTCATGACAAAACTCTTCCAGTCTAAAAGAAAAGAAAATAAGATAATAACTGACTTACTGGAACCATATTACAAGAAGGGCACCGAATCCTCGAAGTCCATCAATATCAGGGCGGTAAGCCGCACTGGTATGGATGGCGGACGCCGAAACGTTAAGAAGCTGCACGGGTTGTTCATGATCCTTCTCTAGGAGGTATTGTGGTTCCTCGGGATCACAACGATCGATAGATCGGCGTGAGTAGAAGTCTCCCATCTTGCTTTTCTTGCGCTCACTTCTGAATCAAATTGTACAGGTTGTTCTATCAGATTTGAGATTCTGATAGTTTTTAGTTGATCGTTTTATTTACCATGAATATTAAGTTATTTAGTAGTGTATAGAAAACAAGAAAAATGTAACAACTAAATTTGTAAGTCTGAATCATTTCCAATAGCAAAAACGTGTAGGTAATGGCAATGACAGCAAATATGGTGGCTGACGATGGCAATAAAAGTACTTTAATAAAGTATACCAAGTGATTGCGACGACGACGACGACGACGACAGGTACATACAAGTACTGAAGGATTAATATTGTAATTAGTTAGTTATACTGTAAAGTAACGTACCTGTGTTAATGCGACGATTAATAATAGAGTAATCAAGTACAAGGAAGTATATTTGACTTCTTTGATTTTTGTAAGTCTAATATATGATGCTTGATAAAACAAAGAACATAATTACAGTACAACTACTTCGTCGACGACGACGTCGACGTCGACGACGATGAAGGAACTTGCAAGAGACCAGGATTGTTTTCGTACGCGGTTTTGCGGTTTAACAGCATCTTAGTCGAACATCTTTTGCGCTTTTGGGTCCTAGCGATTCTTTTGGGCCGGATCTTTGAGAAAAATGAAGTGTTCTAGTGCTGCTAGTTTTACGGTAGTTCTACTAGCGTTATGCGCAGCCGTGATAGTATCACAAACATCTGTATTGTTATGAAATAACTACTTCCTCCGTGCAACTGTAAGTGTCCCGCGGGCTATCGCTTGAAAATCTAGCGTGTTATTAAGACGCTATCACTCAAAAAACTAAATAATGCCCAAAAAATAACTAGCAAATACTAGTAAAACTATTCATCATTCATCTGTGTGCAACTCTATCAATAAACAATTTCTATCAAAATTTGAAGGTTCCATCTAAGCTATTATTCTACAAAGATTTCATATATCAACATCCATAAGGTTATATATTTCCTGCTGAAATTGGCATTCTGATAGACTAATTTAGCATGTGTGAAATGCACGTTAAAAAAGTCGCAAAATTAACAAGCGATAGCGCGCGTGACAAAAAGCGTTGCACGGAGGAAGTAGCGCTGACTGGAGGAAGAAGTAGTTACAAGTAATAATATTTAAAATTATGTAGACAAGGCATGGAAATGGCTTCAGTAAGCATGAGGGTGACTACAACAGAATAGAATCAAGCGACGAACACAAAGTAAATATATGGATAAGAAACAAACCGATTTAGTATAAATTATAGTGTACTTTGTTTATTTATTATAATGAATTCACAAGAAAGGACCAATCCTCTGGAGCATACACTGGAGCGCTCTCCAGGCCAGATAAACTATTATTTTGCATGCACAGTTATAATTACCATTTTCTAAATATATCTCTTTAGGACAAATTGATACAGGACGGAAGAAATATTCTTGATAAAGAGTTGTATGATTACAAAAAGACACGCAAAGTAAGCAACGATAGATCAGAGAATAGGAGGAATCTCATTTTCTATCAACACTTACATAATATTGATATCTATCTTGGGTGATCAATCGTCATTGGATACTGTTACCTTCTCCTGCTGTCTACTATCAGTGGACATAGCAACACAACAAAATATTTCTGTCATGTTGTCAGAGTCGTTTACGTCGTTAGAACTTTAATTTCAAAATTAAAGAATCCTATCCATAAGATGCTGTGGCAATTTTGTTGGTCGACGTGTTGATCCTTTCAATGCCATAATCGTTACTGTTGCCTGAGCCAATAACCTTCGCATCGTCTTCTTCTTCCTCCTCTTCCTGTCGGCTGTCTTTTCGTCATATTTGTCACCGCCATCATCTAATATTTCATTTCTTGTTGAATTTGAATCAGAATAATGATCCACATCCATCCATAAACGATGATTACATTCTATAATCATACCTCGTCGTTTCGGTATGTAACTAGTTTGTACAATTACTTCTCTACCTGGAGTAGGATACAATAACTGAAACTCTTTCATCGTAAATTTTTCTGGTATATTATCATCATCATATTCATCCGCATTATTATTATTATTACTATTACCATTCAATAATACCAACGAATCTAGAAATAATGTTCCATCCTGTACATTCGTTACTACCCATACTAAATCATCTTCATCTTGCAGTTTACGTAACATCTCTGGACCACCTAAATGAGTACTTCGTGATCTTTCAAAGAAATTCATTACATTACGTAATGGTATAATGTAGTCCGCGTTATAGAAGTATCCATTCTTATTTGTACTCGTGGTCATTATGTTGTTGTTGTATACTTCCAATTCATCATGGTAAGGTATAAATCTATGATCAATCATTTTTTCTCCGCTATTATTATCACTATTATTTCGTTTACGTTGTTTACGTTCATTGTCATTATCATTGCTCACCTGCATTGTTATTATTTCTTTAGTAGTAGAGTTTGGTATAATATTGTATCTTCAAATATTGTACTACTAGAACTACAAGTAGTGGAGGAGGAATAATAAACAGCAGCAGCACTACGTGTTAATGTCACTGTGGCTGAATTGTGTATAACAGTCCAATCATTATTCTCATTGTTGTCCGTACTACTACTTGTACCGGTACTTATATCATTATTTTCTTTGACATCGATACCATTTCCAATTTCCAAATTTCTTCCAATCCATCATCATCATCATCATCATCATCTTTATGGTTCACACTACGCGTAACGTTACCCGCTGACTTTTGTTGTCCTTGTATCAAGTCACCACGAATAATATATTCTTCACCCAATGCAGGTGATGAACGAAACTTTTGATTAGTAATAGAAGTTAGTACCATTCGTCGATTATCGGCCGGTTGCTGAACATTATTCTGTCGAGGAATATGACTAAGTGCACGCTCGTAAGATCGTAAATAATTTGAATTGTACATCACTTGATAAGCATCTGTGTCTTCAATGTAGATGCGGAATTTAGGCGAGGTGAATGATGTGCTACTGCTGCTGCTGTTGTAGGGAGGCAAGTGGGATGGTTCGTCGATGATAGTAGTAGTTGTTCCTAATGATGTGGCGATTGCAGATGAAGATGATAATCGAATAACATCTTGAACATAATATTGCTGGAACTTCTCTCTTTCAATTTTGATATTATTACTTCCCAGGCGAAAGCTATTTATGTTGATGGGAGTGAATGACAATGTAGAAAACGGTACCTGTATCCATGATATGAGGATGATGATAACCCTTATTATCATTGTTGTTGTTGTTGTTGTTGTTGTTGCGAATAATTGCGGTTGCTGCTTCGTCGTTATGCGATGTTTGACATACATCTTCTCTCGCAATTTTCAAACTTTTATTGTTCGTGAATCACAGATACATTCGATTGATAATGATGTATGCGTTTGGTTTCACATGGAAGAAAGCAAATTCCGGTAACGTTATACAACATGTTCAAAGATTTCAGCACCATGGTCAGGGTCAGATGACAGATGATCGAGTTTTTGTTGGATGTTCGCTCTTTGGACGCATTTTTTAATTTTAAATCTTTTGAGTCGAACCAGTCGAATGAATATTCAGCAATACGCACTACAGTACTAACTTACAAGTAGTTCTACGGCATGAAAAACCCGGGGCTTAATGATATTGCCGGAGTTTACATAAAATACCGATGATGTCATGTTGAAATTGCGCTCGCAAAACCAGTAAAATGAGCCTACTTCTCACGGAATACCTTTTTAGCGGACGTCATATTTGGCTGATGCCACTCCACCCTTTGAGCATCTCCAACAGCGCAGAAATAACGCTTGCTTCAAATCGATTAAGTAATGATAAATACCATTCGCATTCATCCTGCCTTCTCTGTACTGTACAATACACGTGAAAGCCCAGCAACTTCATAAAGCCAATACTACTAGTACCTACTCATTCGGCGAAAGAGTAAATCGAATCTGATATTGGAACTGGGACCGCAACCAAACAATTATTATTTACTTCCTTTCGTATTATTTATAGTGACTGTTACGGTACCAACGAAAATAGAGAGAGAGAGAGAGAGGACGAGATTTGTTCTACATTGAAATAAATAATGCCGCCACAACAAGGTGATAAGAAAGATATGATGGATACGACTGATGATAATGGTGGTGAAAGTGCTCCTGTAGCTGTCGCTGCTGCCGCCGCCCCAGAGCCGGTTGGTGGTGCCTCTTATTGGGAACCAGATCGAGATGATTCACTAAAACATAAGACGCTGAGTACCTTAGATTTCGCTACAATGGAAAGTAATCATCCTGAAGAAAAGAAACAGAAGAACATCAATTATTGGGAGGCTCCCGTAGATAAAGCCATTGAGGGGAAAACGCTAAGTTCCGTGGATTTGGTGGGCATAAATATACTGATACTACCGCGACGACGGACGCTACTATTGCACCAGTTGCAAAGAAACTATCAGAAATGAAATTGAATCCATCAGCAACATCTAAAAACCCAACCAAGTCCTATTGGGATGCCCCCAAGAGTCATCTTGATGAATACAACTTTAAGTACCTTAGACATCGCTGCAATGGAAAGTAATCATCCTGAACAACAGAAAGAGAAGACAGGTAATTACTGGGAGGCTCCCGTGGATAAATCCCTTGAGGGTAAAACGCTAAGTAACCTAGATATGACCATGATTGATAGTAACAATCCTATAGAAAAACAAGAAAAGAAAGAAAGTTATTGGGAGGCACAACCAGAAAAGTCAATAATGAATACAACTTTAAGTACCTTGGACATGACTACAATGGACAGCAATCATCCCGATGAGAAGAAAGTAAAGACCGATAATTACTGGGAGGCTGATGAACCAGAAAAAAACCTTACGGGGAGAACTTTAAGTACAGTGGCATTATCCTCGTTGGAGCATCAACGTCATCCTAGTAATATTAGTTTGACTCGTGGTAATACCAACGCATCGGCAGCACCTGCTGGTGCATCCTATTGGGATGAGGCACCTATAGACAAATCACTCGAAGGAAAAAGACTTAGTGCTTTAGACTTATCGGCGATGGGAAAACAGCATGTCGATAAACCTCTTTCGAAGTCATCATCATTCTGGGATTGGAAAGTTAAGGAATTAAGGAAGTCGGTTAGTAAATTATCGATGAGTAATCTTCGTTCAAGTAGTAATAGCGATCGAACCGACGACAGCGATAGTGCTAACGGAAGTGAATCACGAGATAAGCATAGCGAAGGACCTGGACCTATCACGAATAAAGTTCACAAACTTAGAAATTCGTGGAGAAAATCCTTTCAAAGACTATCAAGCAACACACTATCTCAACTGGATGATTCATCTCATAGAGGTCGTAGTCCATTTCAAAGAGTATTCAAATCAAAGAATGGACTTGATATGAGTGGTGGTAGCCGTGCCAGTCAAGGTTCTATCGGTGAGGATGCGCCTATGTTCTAAAAAAAGTTGGAAGGAATGATACATCTCTTTTCTTTTTTGGATATATCTTTTTTATCCCCCCCCCCCCCCCCATTATGAATTTTTAGTTGAGAAGTAATCGTAGTGCAACTTTCCTTATTCATCATGAAGACAATAGGTTACTTTACACACCAGACGTGACATCACACACACACACACACAACAACACCCTCATATCATCACTGCCATTATTTTTATCTACAATAATTAAAAGCACGCTAGCTTTCATATCAAATAGATTCTATATATCACTATATTGACTATGTAAATCAATTTACTTATATACTTATTACTGTATGTTATTTCACAAACGAGTCAAGTCGGAGACCGAATTTATTTTGTTACATAAACACTACCTTTTTGTACACAATTATTTCCCAAACATCAATTCCTGTACAACTTCTTTCTTTGGAAATAAATCGTCGATGGTGATTGTAGCCGAATGTATCATGGTTAGATTACCTTCAGTTTCTTTGTCGTATTTTAATTCATATACTTCTCCTTCCTTCATTACTATACACAGTTTTTGTAACCCTTCGATGCTATCACGAATATTTTCTCCGTGCTGTATCAGTTTCCTCTTTGATATTATATTTGGTCTTAAACTATATTCCATTAAAGATCGTATTCGTAAATTGCATAATGTTTGTCGTCTACTATCATCAAGTTTAGTAAGTCCCTCACAAATATATTGACTCGCACTACTAATCATTTGAAACAGAATCGCTTCCTGTCTATTGTAGTATTTGGTATACCTCACGGACTTTATTTCGAGAGGAATGTTGTTGGTATTTTCATTTGGCGAGAATAAAGCATCGATTTCGGATGACATCAGTACCTTAACGCCTACTATATCTAACAAGTGAAGATGAGTTACAAAGTTGCTAGTATATTGGTTGCTGTTATTGTTGTCGCTATCATCTATTCCGCCACCGCAAACTATACGCTCGAGCTGAGACCCAATAGAATTTGAATTCGTTGTGTAAATCTTATGACGATTTATTACGACAACATCCGTTCCCGGAATTTTTGTCATTATACATTTTTCATTATCATTCGGTACATCATCGCTTAATTTTCCAGTTGCTAAGAAGTATAATACAGATCCACCAAAGACAAAATCGATGTCTTCTTCTAAATTTAAATTTCGTTCCGTGACAGCCACGTACAACGAGGCAAGTTTCGACCAGAATCTGTAGTGAAATAACGACGACGACGACGACGACGACGACGATGGAGCAACAGGTGGTACATTATTCCCTGAGAATGAGAATTGTCGAGGAAGGCTTAAGTTCGTTTCACGGATATGAGCAGGTGTAACAACGTGTGGTTTCTTTTTCAGGTCTATATTCTTCTTGATGTCAGTAATTATTGGACAACGTGGACTACTGCTGTCGTCGTTCGTGGTTTCCTCTATTTCTGATGTTGTTGTTCGTGGTAGGCTAAAATATCCCAAATCACTCAAAGGCACTATATATTTGTCCAGCCCAAGACTATTTAACTCTTTAAGTAGACCATTGTCGGGAGGTGGAAGGTCATTGTTGAGGTTGTCACGATTATTATGTAAGTAATGAATGCCTGTCGTATAGGTAACATCAAAATAACGACGAGAACGGGTACAACATATTTTGGAATGCGTCCTCAATAAAGCAGCAATCGCCATCACAAACACTTCGATGAATATCAACGCTTGAACATGTAGAGAAATGTATCAATCGATCCAATCACTTAGCTAGCTATGATGGTGTCGTCAGCGAATTAAGGCTATTGTAGAAGATGGACAACAGAATTTCATTTACTAGTACTTCTTCCAAGCTGAAATTTGAAAGCTGAAGACTAAAAGACGATGGAAGATGGCTTTTCCATCGGTGGTGGTCATGCCAATTTTTATTAGAAAAAATGGGAAAACAAAATCGAAAAAATCGTATCCCCCGATCTCCTACTAGACTTACTACCTGGTACTGTACACTCCTGGAGAATCTTATCACTTGCTTACAACAATACAATCTCTCCTTTTTTCCTTTTGTTTTTGCTGTTGACCATGGTGCCGCTGTTTTCACTACAGGCATGTTGGATACTCTCATACTATACTAATATGTTAATATAAAAATGGTGATCTTGCACTCTGATCACACAGGTTTCGATAATAATACTTATATTTAATCAACATGATGAGTGAGTTTAATCCTATGTGAGAAATATTCAAAGACAACAGATCACAATTTGCTGCAGTCCTAACTATCAACCTATCATATACCTACTACTATTCTAGGCCTAGTATTACTACTGGTAGTGGTAGTATATCCATGGGATATTTTCAAAGTCCAATTTATTCATTACTCAAAAGATCTGTAATCTTCTGCTTCCGATTGATTTGATTTCTCTGTCACCAAATCCGAGTGCGGCCGGTGTCGTGATTGAATTTCACTGTATGGAATTTTTCCAAAAACAAGCTTAAATGTGAACTTACATACAGGCGGTTCGGCGTGTAATGTCACAACTTGTATATGAAATGAGAGTAGGCCAGTCACACCAAATGTTTTGGTGCTTAGCTGTTACCGCAGAAATATATTTCACCTGAACAGCTAGACAATCCACACACAATTTGTCACAAGCAGGACTTTCAAATTCAATTCTTTGGCTTTTTAGACGTGGCTCTTACTAACGTGATTTGAGGGAGAAAAATTCCGTTGGCTGTTGTACAGTAGTTTCGGTCCTCTGTTCACTCCACAATTGTTCCCAATTTCGTTCACAATCACAACATACTATCCGAAACGCAATTTCTCCACGTTCGCCTATCTACTATCATCAAAGTACTGGTAGGGAGATATAAAGTAAGAGTTCTTCCGATCCGTTAGAAGGCACTACACAAGAGATAAATACCGAAATTACTGGTACTATCATATGGTTCGTATAAGGTTCGGGTTGAAGTTACCCGTTTTAACCCTAATATCAAAGTAATCTAAATAAATATGTCTTCTATGTCGTTTAGCGAGAAGTGCTCGCTAAACCAGTGATATTCTAATGAATGCGCATTTCGTGTTTGTTCAGAAGTATTACATCTTTAATCATAATCTTAAATCTATCAACTTATAAACACAAACCTTAACCTTAACTACACCCTTATGACCGTTCATTAAGTTAAGCTTTACTACGAATACAATCACAGGTTATGAGCCCAAATATTCTCTAACGTAATATTTCAAATTTTACTCAACTCTGAGCACTAACGGACACACGAATCACGCCGGCTCTTCAACTTCAAATTTTCATCACTTAAGTGAAACTAACCGTTGTCTTCAAACTAACGGTCCCTTCCAACTTCATCAACGCACAATCGCGTACTACATTCGCTCTCTTATCGCTCCTACTCGCCTTACTTAGGCTACTTTACCATGCGGACTTTCCTTAACAGACGCCCACTCGCCGTTCCATTCACTTCAAATTTTCTGCAAACGGTACTCGTTCTTTTGATTTTTCTACTTCCAACTCAACACGCTAATCAACGCGCTAATCTTCCACTACACGCTAATCAACGCGCTAATCCACTACTCACAACTCAAATTCATTCTAAAATCAACGTCAAATACACTTCAATTGCAGTAACAACCATGGAAATAGACTCATCAAGCCATCAAACACCTCCTAACGATAACGATACCGCAGGTGAAGTAGCCTATCACGATACCATTCAACGTGCTAATTCTGATCCATCTCATCATTCCTCTACTGCATCAGTACCGATCTCAACAATTCCTTTTAATCTTAACGTCTCGCCAACCACCAACGTCCCAATTACTGTTGCTATACCATCGACCATGAACAGTCTCAGTCTCAAACTCGGTGGTCTCACCATCTCAACAATAAGCGAGTCTACTGAACAAGCACGCTCCTCCACTGGAGCTCTTTACTCTAAAGCAATTCGCGCTACCTACGATGATGATAAGAAAGGAAAACTGGATCTTCTTAAACTAGTTCAAAGCAAGCAACAACAACCTTACGTTGCTACTTCCATCTCCGTAAATGACCCAGAAAAGCTACTTAATCACTACTCTCTTTCTAAGCTGAACAAGGAGTGTGCACAGAACCTCAACGTGTATGACCTCCTAGGTCCTTTTCAGACTATTGTGTTTCCTACTGTTCCTGGTGGGAAAGTGCTCAACAAGGACGTATCAGGAAACTATTTGACACACGATCTATTTAACAATACTTTCCAGGTCACTGCACAACAGGTTGCTGACTCATCACGATGGTACTCTGGGTATACTCTTCCAGCTGACAGATTTCAAGAAGACTTAGAATGGTCGCTCGCCTACTTCAAAAACAACGTTGACGCCGCACTCTATGCTCGGATCCATTCCAAACTACTCACTTTCGACGAACGCTGTAGGGGAGGACCCCTATTCTTCAAGCTATTGAATGACGAAACTACTACCAATAGTGATGCTAATAAGAAGGCTCTCATTGTCATCGTGGACACTTACAAGATCAAAACTGACTGCAAAGGGGAGATCATACCAGATGTGGTTGACTTGTTCCGCTCTATCACCGATACAGTATATGCGCTTCATGATGACTCTCTTCCGGATGAATATGTTGACAAACTCATCTCGATCTTCACCTCCACTAGTGTTGATGAATTCAACGGTCTCTTTGAATCTTTAAAGAATGATCTCTTCAAGTCGCAACTTCAGGCATCTATCACGAACTCCTTAATCGTTCCTTCTACTGAGTCCTCTTCACTCACCAACAATCTTGCCGGGGCATCCTACGTACTGGAGTACGCCTGCAGAGCCTACTACACTCTCTGCCAAAAGGGATCTTGGGATAAGTGTCTTCAACAAGCACCGGGCGACTCTGCATTTATCGCTGGTGATGGTTCTCAGCCACCTACTACTGAACGCAGATGTTTTAACTGCAATGAACCGACTCATCACTTACGGAACTGTCCCAAGCCAAGAGATCATGCCACCATTAACAAGAATAGAGAACTTCACGGTAGTAAGCGCCAACCAACTGGGTTTCGTGGTGGTCGTACTCCTTATACTCGTCCGACCAAGTGGAGATTGCCTGAAGACGGAGAGAATAATAAGCGTGTAATTGACAATAAGCCTTACACCTTCAATCCAACTTCCAAGCGCTGGGAGCCTGACTCCACCCCTGATAGTGGTCAATTGCCTCAGGGTGCTAATGTGAGTCAACCTCCTGTACCACCTACTGCTCCTGCTACACCTACTGCACCACCTACTCCGTCACCTACTACCTTCGATCTTCCAACCAACATGAATTCCGAAACAAAGAAGCAGTTCATCTCTCTTGCTATGAAGCATTGGCAACAACAATGGGATGACGCGTGAAACGCGATCTCCTCAGTGACGCCATCGAGGTAGTTGCTGTCGTCCTCTGGTGGACCTCAATTTTCCTCTCACTATTCCTACTCTTCAGCCGTTCTACACTCCTATCAACGCTATGGAATATATGGTCTTCCTTTTGGTTCTACTGCGCGATGATCGACTATTACATCCTTCCGTATGTCTGTCGCCTTATCACCATCCCACTTGGTTTTCTTCGAAACTGCTTCCTTTCCTTCACTTGGTATCTTGAGAAACATATCTCAGTAGAATTCTTCATCTACGGTATGTTCCTTCCCTTTGCATACATACCATCCATTCTTTTCAATCACGCCGGACGCTACACCCTACCTTATTCAAAATGTGGTGGTCCTCGTCGTCGTCGCCATCGTTCAAAGGGAGCACATCTAGCTCGATACTTTTCAAATCTACGTGTGCAAAGCTCCTCTACGATCATCCATACCACTACTTCTAAGGGAGATCATCGAAATTCTAATCCAATTTGCAACAGAAGTACTGCTTTGAATGATGCTTCTCAACATCCAATACGACAATGCATGCATCTCATGGTCATCGACAACCTCCTTCAATGTTGTTTCTCATCTAATGCTTCTCAACTGGTGATTCTCACCGTCATGGTTCTCACCAAGTTACTTGCTTATCATCGATCTAAGAAGCGATGCTCCTCGACAAATGCTTCTCAACATTCAACTACATGTCTCACTGCCGACGAGCAAGTAGCTGAACTAATCAAGAACAATCCAGCTCTTAGCCTTGATCTGTTTCTCTTCGAATGTAAAATGCACTGGAAAGATATCCTATCTCCATCACCAACTACGATCACGTTTCCTTCCAATGACATTGACTCCTTTCTGCATTCCTTCAATGTGGTGGATCACTTCAACACTATCAAGTCTCTCCTACCATCTAGCCAATATAAGTCTGTTGATCCGTCATCAACTCAATTTCAACGGAT
Source organism: Fragilariopsis cylindrus CCMP1102 (assembly GCA_900095095.1). Lineage (NCBI taxonomy): Eukaryota > Bacillariophyta > Bacillariophyceae > Bacillariales > Bacillariaceae > Fragilariopsis > Fragilariopsis cylindrus. Next base: position 24,063 of record FMBT01000570.1, read on the forward strand.
ACTTCTCGAAGCAAGAGGGCTACAAACGTCCATTCGACAGTATGGGGAGGTCCTACCTCTCTCTTCACCAGCAATCTACGTGTCAGAGAATAAGAGCGATCTGCCAATCGTCATTGACACTGGCGCCTCTTGTACTATTACACCTACACTATCTGATTTCACTTCAATGCCAACAAAGTCGGATACTGCTACATTAGGGAGTCTCACTACCGTTCAGACTAAAGTTGCAGGCCAAGGGCCGATCGAATGGGATATCGAAGACGTCAATGGTGTTCTGAAGAAGCTTCGCACTATCTCTTATTATGTACCTGAAGCAACCATTCGGCTCTTCTCTCCTCAAGGATACTTCAAAGCAAATCCAAAAGGGAGTCTTACTCTCAACATTGATGGCATCTTCCTTCACATGCCTTGTGGTACTACTCTTAAATTTCCCATTCAACCTGGAAGTAACCTCCCAATAATGCTAACTAGACAAGCCCTGAGCCGATCTCGAACTACTACAGCCTGCAACTTCAAGCCGTCGCACAAGCCTTCATTGAATACTATGTCAAACGTTCTCTCCTTCATGTGTTCTTCCACCTATGATCACTTTGTCCATGGAGCCATCTTCCACCTCCAACACGCAGGCGCTATGGCCGCTATTGTGAATGATGACTCAGTCCTCAAGCAAGCTAATAACAATCTCTCTCTAGAGCAAAAGGAATTGCTCCTATGGCATTATCGCTTAGGTCATATTGGTATTGCACGAGTGCAAACTCTTCTTCAAAAGCCTCGTACAAATTCACTCGATGATAGACTAGACAGATTAATCTCACCTTCAAACAACAAGAGTTCTCATTGTCAACCTCCTCTATGCTCCTCATGTCAGTACGCGAAACAGAAGCGAAAGAATCCACCTAAGTCATCAATCTCAAGACCATTGCCATCACCTACCGGACTCAGTGACGACATCCTCAATGCTGGAGACAGAGTGTCTGTTGATATCTACTGTTCATCTACTAGAGGTCGTCTACCTCACACATTTGGTAAAGAAAAGAAGTCCTCTCAATTCACTGGAGGCGCAATCTTCGTGGATCATGCAACCCGTCTCATTCATAATACCCATCAACATTCAACCTCCACTGCCGAAACTGTCCTATCCAAGCACGTCTTTGAAGACTACTGTGATTCCTTTGGTGTTCGCATTAAGGAGTATGTTACTGATAACAATCCTTTTCATGGTTCTGATTGGGTTAACGACTGTAAGAATCAACGTCAATCTCATAAGCTCTCTGGGGTAGGAGCTCATCATCAAAACTACGCTGAACGAAACATCCAATCCATCTTCAATATGGCCAGGGGCATGCTTATTCACTTTGCCATGCACTGGCCCCAGGCATCCTCCACTGACTTATGGCCTTTCGCTGTCGACCAAGCTATCTACATATGGAACCATCTTCCTGATTCCGACACCAAGCTCAGTCCAATTGAGATGTTCACCCAAACCAAGTTTCACAATCATCATCATCTACAGAACCTACACGTGTTTGGGTGCCCAGTTTATGTTCTTGACCCTACTTTACAAGACGCAAAGAGGCTACCAAAGTGGAAGAGGCGCAGTCGTTGTGCAGTATATCTTGGTTACAGCAAACAGCATTCTAATAATGTACACATGGTTCTCAGTCTCGATACTGGGAAGATTTCACCTCAATATCATCTTGTCTTTGACGACACCTTCTCTACTGTCTACTCGGATGGTGCATTTGACGCCGACGTTTGGGACTCACTTGTAACATCCAATCTTGAATTGCACGATGACGCTCCTTCTACTATTCCTTCCACATTTGAATTTACTGATACCACTTCCAATTCAACAGGAGGGAGATTTGGGCGTCCTATTCTTCCTACCGTATCTTCTGATTCACCTGAAACCTCAAGCATTCAATCCTTCATTGATAATCTACCTCCGGCACCCGTCGATCGACCTACATTGCCGGATCATCATCCCTCTCCAAATGGCCCTGAAGCATCTTTCCGATCTCCTCTTACCAAGACAAGGCCCTTGCCTACTCATCGACCCTCCTTCACTCCAGAGGGAGGTCGACCCCTCTCTGTTCCAGAGGGAGGTCGATTCTCCACTTCTTCTTCTCCAAAGGGAGATGCATCTTCATCTCCAGAGGGAGGCCTTCGACGCTCTTCCAGATTGAGAAAGCCTGTTGACCGACTGAATCTCCTCAATTCAACTAGGAATGTGGACCCAAAGATGTTCAACATGTTCAATAGCACGCCTTGCCCTAAAGGTTCGAAGCAAATCACTTTCAGAAAGACAGACCAACCACCTCGTGTCACAAGAGAATCAATTAACCAACAGTTCCTTTCACAGCTACGTTGGGACAAGTTCTCTCACACATGCTCCACTGCTCATAGCGCTCTTGGTAGTTTCGTCTCTGAACATCGCAGATACTTATCCAAAACCAACTTACTTGACTACCTAAATCCTGCTTTATTAGCTACAATGGCAAACAAAGATGACAATCCAACCTTCAAAGAAGCAATGGCCGGACCAGATGCTGCAGGATTCATCACTGCTATGGAAGCAGAAATTCTCACTCTAATTGAACTTGATGTTTTCGAAATTGTCGAACGCTGTGACAGCATGAAGGTCCTATCAGGCGTCTGGGCATTGAAAAGAAAACGCTACCCTGATGGAGCTATCCGAAAGCTCAAGGCAAGATACTGCGCTAGAGGATTTGAACAAATTGAAGGAGTTGACTACTTTGAAACCTTTGCCCCTGTCGTCATGTGGCTCACAGTGCGACTCCTCCTTATAATGAGCATTCTCCTTGAACTTGAAACCACTCAAATTGACTACACTGCTGCTTTCGTCCATGCGGATATTGATTGTCTTGTCTACGTTGCAATGCCACCTGGCTTTGGTCTCCCTGGACAAGTATGGAAACTTCGAAAATCACTTTATGGCCTTGCCCAATCTCCAAGGAACTACTTCCTCTATACAAAAGATAAACTACTAAGTATGGGATTTGTTCAATCTGAAGCAGATCCATGCTTATTCATTTCTGCTGATATTATCTGTTTAATCTATGTGGATGATGCCCTTCTATTCTACAAAGACAAGCAAGCCATTCATACTCTCACTGATAAAATGAAACTACAAGGCATGCTCTTTCGAGAAGAAGAGAGTGTAGCTGGCTACTTGGGGGTACACATTGACAGGAGAAATGATGGGACTATTCATCTCACTCAAAAAGGTCTTGCTGATAAAATTGTCGATTCTCTACATCTCAATGGAGACGATGTCACCTCCGTTGACACTCCCTGCACCAAGTACGTTCCCATTGATGAAGATGGAGAATTAGCTCATGGAGAATTCAGCTACCCTTCTGTAGTTGGTCAATTAAATTATTTACAAGGTCACTCCAGACCTGATATCACCTTGGCTACCTCGCAAGTGGCTCGATTTGTTCACAAGCCAAAGAGATCTCATGAACTAGCACTCATCCGACTTGGTCGCTATCTCAAGGGAACTGCTGCTAAAGGAATTATCCTACAACCAATCAACTTAAATCAATTAAACATCGATGTCTATGTGGACGCTGCCTTTGCCTGTGGTTGGGGATCCGAGTGTGGCACTAACCCTGAATCAGTCAAATCTCGCACAGGTTACATCATCGAAGTTGCAGGGTGTCCAGTCTTATGGGTGTCCAAATTACAGTCAACTATTGCTACTAGTACCATGGAATCTGAGTACACTGCACTTTCAATGGCACTTCGCGCTGCCATTCCTCTCATTGCTGTCACCAAGGCTGTTGCAAATGGTCTTGCCTATACTCAAGATCGAATCTTAACTTTCAAAGCTACCGTTCATGAGGACAATCAAGGAGCCATTATCCTTGCCAACTTAGAACCCGGTCGTCACACACCAAGATCAAAATTCTATGCACTTCGACTACACTGGTTCCGATCATGGCTCAAGCCAAATGAAATTGAAATTATTTTCATCAGTACTAAGCTTCAAAAGGCTGACTATCTCACTAAGCCTCTACAATCAATGCCTTTTGCAATCAACCGAAAACTCTCTATGGGCTGGTAGTACCAGAAAGGGAGTATCATATGGTTCGTATAAGGTTCGGGTTGAAGTTACCCGTTTTAACCCTAATATCAAAGTAATCTAAATAAATATGTCTTCTATGTCGTTTAGCGAGAAGTGCTCGCTAAACCAGTGATATTCTAATGAATGCGCATTTCGTGTTTGTTCAGAAGTATTACATCTTTAATCATAATCTAAATCTATCAACTTATAAACACAAACCTTAACCTTAACTACACCCTTATGACCGTTCATTAAGTTAAGCTTTACTACGAATACAATCACAGGTACACTGAAAAGTTCCTTCGAAGATACATATTTATATATATCACATAAAATAAAACAAAACAAAACAAAACAAAACATAATATAATATAATATAAAACGGACAATGAGATCTATTAGAATATACAATCAATTATTGCTGCAGTGCCTATCGGCCATTTTTTTGTTATGGCCTGTAGCAATTGTTACAAGTCGAGGGACTTTTGAACATGAAGGTTTCATTGAAGAATTAGTTGGTAGTCAAAGATCATTTACGGGTGCATTCATACCGAATCCCTCCGCACCCGATACAAAACCTCCCATGCTACTACTATCAAATAAGAGAGGTGTCATCAACGTTATGACGAATCCTGATGAATCAACATCATCAATAGAAATTTTAGATATCGAATATGCATTATGTACAAGTGTCGAACGTGGATTGCAATCTGTTACGCCACATCCTAACTTTCTTGAAAATAATTATATATATTTATTTTATACTGCATTTTCACCTGGTTGTTTAGAAGATGAAGTATTCGGTCCAAGAAATCGATTATCACGTTTTAAAATGGATCCTGAAACATACCGTATTAAAAATGAAACAGAAGAAGTACTGTTGGAAGGGGTAAGTTCTAATTATTTTATCTGTCTCGTCTTGTGGAGTAATATATGTGCGAAAATTAATTGTTAAATGGATGAGCAAAACTGATCAATCGGATTGTACAATTGTTGGCGAGAGATGTGTTTAATAAGTTGTGTCATGGGAAATAATTTTGGAACCAAAAAGAATGCGCCCAACTGATTCTTTTTCTCGTCTTTCTATATTTTTCGTTTTGACTATATTCCCGAACTATAACACGACCGACTCAATCAAAATACGATATAATTAAAACAAAACAAATGCCCATACAGGCTCCGACTCATAAAGCTTTTCATAATGGGGGTGCTGTTAAATTCGGTAACGATGGATATCTGTATGTTACCACGGGTGATGGTGGTGGAGATGGAAAGGGAACATCACAGGATATGACAAACCTACATGGGTCACTAATGAGATTGAACGATGATGGGACTGTCCCCCTAGACAATCCATTTACATTTCAGGGTGGATATAATGGTGTCCCCTGTGGACAAAATGGTGGAGTGCTACCAGACGATGCACCACAAAATGCTGTTTGTTCAGAAATATTTAGTTATGGATTTCGTAATCCATTCCGTATTGTAATGGATCCAACTGAAACAGAAAAGACGAAATTTTATGTGAATGATGTTGGTGGTGCAGTTTGGGAGGAAATTAGTGAGGCTGGGACAGACTTTCCTGGTAAGAATTATGGTTGGCCGATGTATGAAGGTCCGTGTAAGTTTGGACAGACACAAGATTGTCCTTTATTGGATCCAAACAGTAACGTCCAAAATCGTGAAAATTTCCATCAACCCTTGTATTATTATCAACATGAACAGGAACGTGAGGGAGGAGCGATCACTGGTGGTGCGTTCGTTCCAGAAGGGATCTGGCCTGCTGAATACAATTACATATACGCCGATTTTATCTTTCATTCTATTTATAATCTAGTTTCGGCACCAGATGATCGATGCGATTCATGTCTGCCACCAATACCATCTTATAAAAACGAAACATTCTACACATCCCTTAAGGATGAAGAACAACATGCAAACTACGCACGTATTGTTGATATATTCTTCGGCCCATATAAAGACACCCAAGCATTGTACATATTCAAGCATGGTGGAACAGATAATATTTGGAGAATACGCTATACTGGGAGCGACAATATTCCTCCCGTGGCAAACATTGAAGTATTAACTAATAATGTTGACGTTAGTGAAATCGTAGCCTTTGATGGAAGTACTAGCTACGATGCTGACGATACCGTTCTTCAGTACAAATGGGATTTTGGAGACGAAGTATCGTTTTCAAGGGAACAGAATCCTATCCATGTTTATCCAGTGGCTGGACAGTACACAGTACGATTAGCGGTGACCGATTCCGCAAATCATACTCAAACATCGTCAGTTGTTATCATCGTTGGGACTCCCCCGACTCTTAATATAACGTCGCCCGTTGAGGGTGATGAATTCTTTGTTGGGGAGATCCTTACTTTGAGTGGGGTTGCATACGATTCATCTGGTGGTCTTTTAAAGGACAATCAAATATCATGGGAGGTACGAAAGCACCATGCTGATCATTGGCATCCCTTTTTAGATGAAAAGGCTGGAAATAATATGTTGCTATTCCCAGCCCCAGAACCGGAAGATTATTTAGCAGCAACCAACAGTTATCTTGAAATTATCATGTACGCGACCGATTCTAACGGTCTTATATCAACCATGTTTCGAAATGTTTATCCTCGACTTGTTGAGGTTTGTGTGGACAGTGAACCACAAGGCTTAGAAGTTTTGGTTGACGAGTATCCTGTCAAGACACCGTTACGGATCACATCTTGGGTGAATCACGAATTGCGTCTGCGGACAACCGATCAAGATCTATATACATTTTCTTCTTGGTCCGATGGAATTGTCATCAATGATCGAGAAATGAGATTACGAAATGGCACTTATCCCGGTGTCGTTGCTTCATTTTGTGTCGATGGTAATAATACATGCGTATCTCAGGCACAAGCTCGTGCGGCGAGTGATATTCTCCTCGCTCCGAGATGTCTCACGAACGCTCCCACGTCTGGACCGACTCTCGCAGCATCCGGCTCACCAACAGAAGGTCCGACTATGGGTCCTTCTCACGCTCCATCCGCTGCTGAAAAAGCACTCGCTCCTACCGAAGAAGAAGAAGATTGGCCCCAAGACATGACAGAGGACGATGAACCTGGAATTAAAGATCCTGTTCCCGAACGTCCTGTCGATGACATAGCGATGATCAATCAAGACGATCAACTATGGAATTTATTCGAGGACGAAGATGAGGATTCGGGAGGTTCGACTACCGTTTATTACAGCACGACGCTACTACTACGCTTTGTACTTTGTTCGTTGACATGCGCAATTATTTTATCGTCTCAAATATAATTGTAACGCAGAGGAAATAATATTCTACTAGAGAAATAGGTTGAGACGTCGAACGCATACTGCTTGTACGTCGCTACTTCTACTATTGTTACCTCTAATGATATTGTTTAACTATAATATTTATATTGTTTATCATTGAGGTTATTATTCGATATTTCTTTCTGGATCTCTACGTAAATTGTGCGTTGCTGTATTGATTTCAACCATAACATCATCAATTGGTTATCAGGTAGTTTTAATGTATTTTCATATTCAAAGCTCGTTACCGATGACGTTAACGTTGGATCCTCTGAAAAGTGACCACATTTTAGGAAAGATTACTGCAGCACCAACCAAAGCGCCTAAACAGATGATTTTCTCATAGTAAAAGTTGTAGTTCCGCGCTGTCGAGTAGCGTAAATTATCGGTACCTATCATAAGTCGTAACAATGCAGGCATTGGGACTATTCCGAATGTCAATTTGTGCAATAGCATCATGCCACCGATTTGCAATTTGTAAGATAGTGGTGAATTCTCTCTTCCACGTGACTTCCTAGCACCGATTCCACCATACGTCAAATCAACAGCAGCCGTGGCATCCTCGAACCTAGCGTTGTTGAATTTTTTAACCAACTCTCGTGTCCATTCTTCTCCATCGCCGTCCCCCTTATTCTTTTCTGTTGATAGCTCATCGAGACATCGGGTAAAGACAGCGACACTTTCCAAAGCACAATTGCACCCCTGACCAAGGGACGGCCACATTCCATGACCAGAGTCGCCGAGCAGAATCACACCACCATCCTCATTACCAAGACTTGATGACCATACACACAAACCTCCATTCGCAATTTCATTTTCCTGGAGCTGTTCTTCAATTTCAGATAGACGACCTTCGTCAACAATATCGGGAAGAAGCGCAGTCAATGGAGCACGGTATCCGTCATCTGTTTCACGAAAGGATTGCAACTTACCCTCTGGGAAAACGATTGCAAATAATGTTGAATTATTAGCGTCACTTTGTTGTGTCACCAACGGATAAGCGAGACAAATTGCGTTGTATTCCTTATTGTTCCATGCGTGCATCCTCGTTCCCTCCGATGTGTCTGCGTTATTATCATGTAGGCACCCTGGTAGGCTGACCACCTGATATTCCATCGAATCTTCTTCTGTCCGAGCCGTGAAGTCTTTTAAAGTTTTGTTATCTGCAACCATTAAATTCCGTAGTTTGCTTCTGCTTCCATCCGCTCCAATCAAGAAATCGTATTTAACGTCGATCTTCGTAGTATCTTTCTCTTCGGCGCCGAAAGTACGTAATTTCGACGAATTGATTACAGCGAAGGTAGCAATTTTGTTTTCAAAGTCAACGTCAACAAGACGATGTTGATAATGAACTCGAACGCCAGATTCGGTAGCCGCGTCTAAAAGACAGCTAGCTAGAACTTTCCGAGGAACGATCAACGACTTCGTTCCACGACTAATCACTTTGACTTTTGTTGTATTCTTTTTATAATTATATGAGTGTCGAGCCATATCTGTACTGATCACTGCTCCTTCTTCTGTGAATTTAGTTAGATCCAGACCGGTCGAATCTTGAATTCCCTGTTGTCCACGACGACCCAAGGCTATAATATAGGCTTTGCTAGATGTCTTTGACAAATCTTTGGGATGCGGATAGGCTTCGTAAAGATTGACGTTGTAACCACGATCTGACATGGCTTTCGCAGCACACGCCCCAGAAGGGCCACCACCTACGATTACCACAGTCTTATCACCATTGTTTTTATAGTTGTTATTGTTGCTGTTAGCGTTAGCGTTATCATTAGATGTCATCTTTCGTAGAACTTTGTTTCGTAAAAAATATTAAAAAGAGTATCTAATTTTATACAAGATTGAAGATGTGTGGGAAGTGTCAAGTGGGAAGAAGGCATCTACAGTAAATTCAACGCGAAATAATTAAAAGAATTCTAAAGATGAAGAAAAGGACAAAGGGTGAAAAGGCGGTTCGAGTGCATGCTTATTTAGTGATATAATTCAAACTTCAACGTACAGTACCAATCCCGCTTTCTCAAAAGGGTTATGATATATATATAAGACGTGGATAGCATAGTACTTCGAAGTAGGAACATGCCCAGGCAATATCGTATTGTATTCCTCTTTTTTCATACAGTACGCCACGCGAACAATCACAGCTTATAAATCTTACAGATAAGACTCACTCATAGAAACTAAAGTATGTCAGTTACGATGATGTCAAAGATCCATTTTTGTCATTTTCATGCAATAATACTCGAATACCGTATTTCAGTTTCATTGTTTCATTTTTCATTCACAATTATTCATATAACGTATCAAATGTGTCAATATTTCAAAGAATACCATGTACTGTAAGCACAAATAGTAACATGGTATCGAAGATGTGGTCGACATTTATCATTCTTATTCAATTTATCTTATTCGCCGATGAGAGGTGTCTTCTTCGCTCGTCTTGTTTGAGTGTTGCAGCGGCCCGTGGTCGACTTCTTGATAACGTCGAAGGTCCACTATACGTGAACGATAAATGTATCAATTGCGCTGCTTGTAGTTCATTTTCACCATCGGTATTTTCTCGAAATACTGACGGTAATTATCATGTCGTTTATAAACAACCAAGTTCTGAAAAAGAAATAGAAGAATCGAGAGCAGCCTTAGCTGCATGTCCCGTTGCTGCTATTCGAGTTGACCATATTAAACATGGCAAAGACAACGATGAGAGTACATATGCTTACGCATACGCACACGACCATCAGAATGAACTTGCTATCAATCCAAAATTTAATGGACGGCCACATCCTTTTCCAAGATTAGTTTCATCGAATAATTTTCCTAATGATGTATATTATATTGGACATCATTATTCCAAATCATTTGGTGCATTTCCTTACCTAGTTTCATCAACAACATCACCATCAGAATCAGCAAAATCAATGTCAAAATCTTGGATTATGGTCGATACACCAAAATATTCGCAGTCAGCTATTGATACAATTGAATCAATAACTGGATCAAATGGACCATCATATTTAGTATTAACACATGTTGATGATACAGCTGATCATAATAAGTGGAAAAATAAGTATCCAAATTTAAAACGAATCTTTCATTCAGGTGATTTAGGACCAATCTATAATTGGATCGGTGATGATTCATTGGAAGATATTGAAATATTATTAGAAATGAAATCATCTGGAGTATCAGTATCAGATTTATATGAAGAACAGCAACAAAGATTACAGTTGTTCGATATAAATGGAAATCCGATCGAGAATGATAATGATAATGATGTTGTTTTGGTTCATACTCCAGGGCATTCTCCTGGTTCTATATCTCTATTGAAACGACCGAAGAAGTCGGTAAGTAATGATAACAGTGAATATGAATATCCGGGGGTATTATTTACAGGTGATACTTATTCGTATACAACACGAGATGATGGACATATGACAGGTTTTCCTCGATATGGAAATGATTTACAATTACAATCCAAAATTCTACCTCTTTTATTAGACCTTGATTGGTTGATAATAGCACCTGGACATGGACATGTTCGTGATTACACTGCAACAACAATAACGATGACGTCGACCATGACATCAACGGCAACTGCAAAACATAATAATGATGCAAGGGAAAAGGAAATGGTAGACGCAATCGACGAATTGTTACATTATTCGCAAAACTAAACGGATGTATGTTTCATAGAAAAAGAATATTTTCTTCATGCTACGACGCTTGGTGTACTCTCTTCCTCCTATGAATTTTATAAGTACAAAAATACTTATAGTAGATTAAAATATGCAATATGTATTCACAGAAGAATGAATTAATAGGTATTTCCTACTAAAAGTACTATTTTTAATAGAATTTCTATGCTACACTGTACTACTCGTCGCATCTAGTCCTAGTTGATTATCCCCCCCATTATAATTTGTATTAGGATAATGATATTCGTCAATAACTCTTATTCCCCCAACTTGTTCTTCAGTACTACTTGGAATTGTCTCCGTTTTATGCTTTATTTCTGCATTTATGACGACTACATATTCCCCACTTATTGAGTTGCCACTGCAAAAATTGTTCTCCGCAGTCGTCGATCCTTTCAAACTAACTTCAAAATTATGGTGTTGTGGTTGTTGGGTACCACCAATATCGTGTACTGGTGGTGGTGGTGACTGATGTGGTGAGGCGTCACCTCCACGTATTGAATCATTCGTATTATTTGTATTCACATCATTATCGAAATTACTATTTAGGGATCGCTGCTTCTGCTGCTCCTGATGCTGCCTTTGCTGTTCGATACCAAAATTTTGTATTGATTTATGCATACTCCTCAACTCAGTAAGTACGCTTTCAATAGTCGGAGCCTTATTATGATAACCAGCGTCAACGTTTTTATCATTATTATTATTATGATTTAATACTTGCTGTGATTCGATGGGTTGCAAAGGCTGGAGCATTTTCTGCATATTTTTCAACTCAGCCATTACATCATCAATTGCGTCTTTTGTTGATTGGTGTTCTCCTCGATGGTTTCTAATAGATGGTCTTGGTAGAAGGTTGGTGTCGTGATTGGAATGATAATGATGATATGGATGTTGTTGAAGATAAATATTATTACCAACCAAATCATCAATGTGCCTTCGAAGGTTGTCACGTTCATTTAATAGATAGTCCAGCCGATGATCCATCATATGTAGATTGTCCATATACAAATCTTCTTCCTCAATGATAGAACGACCGTGATTTACCTCGACGTGTCGTGGTCGTGGTGGTGATGGTGGATCATTATTGTAGATGATATTATTATTATTATTATTGGTATCAATGTAGTTCGTACCAAATAATTGTGCACCTCGACGTCCTCCAACGAGAGATCTATCTTGCACAGATTGAATATTTCTGTGTGATCCTTCTAGTTCTGCTTCTCCTTCTCTATCATTATGGCTGCGTGAACCGTATCCATATACGTCATTTGCATGATCGTGTTGATCGAAATTCTGCGCCGCAGTGGATCCACTCGAACCATAATATACTGAATACGGATGAGAAGACATATCAGAAGATGAAAATAAGCGTGAATTAAACGCATCATCGATACGTGACAATGAGGATGCATACCTAGAGGAAACTAGCTTATTATCATTTCTGCTGCTGCTGCTACTGCTGCTTTGAAATCTTGTTCTTGATGGCGTTTTCGCTACCAAATTTCTAGTCGACAAAGATTCGATTAGCACGAAAGTCGAAGCCAGCAACAGCTGAGCAGCAACAGCAACCACCGTCATATGTCGTTTCATGGTGATTTCTAGCTTTATAATATATGTATATATAATATATATAATTATAGAGCTTCGTCTGTGTTGACTTTGTTTAGTCTCAATACTTGTGTACATTCAAAATGGATAACAAGGAAATCGAATAAATGAAGGAAGGTATACTCGAAAATATCCCCCCGGCTACAAAACGTCTCACTGACGTCAAGTTTCATTTTTGACTAACGGCACATTTCCAAATCATGCCGAAGAAATGTGCCGAAATGTCACAAATTGAATAGATTAGCTTCTTTTTAATTTTAATTCGCCGAAACACGCTAGGGTGAACATGGTCCAGCAAATTGAAAAAGCCTACCAAAAAGTTCAATTCTAGAAACAACTACAACTTGTGTATATATAACAAATTTTATTCTATTATTATTATATTACTTCAGAACGTAATTTACATATGTATGTATTGCGATTCTTAATTTGATGCTGATATTAACTTTTTGTGTTCGTTGTGTAGCATCATTTCTACCCACACTGTATTAAGATCGAACTTAACAACTTCGGCTGATTTGTTCTTGATGTTGTCCCCTATAGATGAGGATGATGAATAATGATAACTATTTATCGGAATAATTATAGGGTGATCACCAAGGTTATTGTTGTTACCGTTATGATATTCCCCAGCATCAGCATTCGTCGGATCTTGAATGTGCAAAACATCTTCTGATTTTCGTACATGACTAATTATTGGAAGCTTTTTGTTGTTGTTGTTTGCACTACTATTACTCTTTTCCTTGTCATTTTGACTATTATTATTATCATTATTATTCGTTGGTGAAGGATAAGGTCGAACCGCCTCATGTTCGACTAAAAATTGTGTTGGATTAGGATTTATCAATCCTTCATCCGACGATGATAAGTTATTATCATTATTATTACTGTCATTGTCATTGTTGATAGCTTCATTTTTTCCTATCCCCAAGTCATACTTGATTTTCTTCTTCTTATTCTTTCTTTCGGTTATGTCACTGTTAACGAAATCGACAACATCGTTACTGCTGGTAGTTTGGGTTATTGGTACATTCACTGGCCCAATCGTTATAGGGATTGTTCTAGGAGCTATTGATGCGGAAGATCTAAATGCACGTACATCGTATGGCGTAACTATTAGTGAAGCAACTAATATAGATAACGTTAATCTGGCGATAGTAGCAGCAGGCATGGTAGTAGTTCTTGATGATCTCATTGTAATTGTACAATTATCGTTCTGTTGCTTGTTGTTCTTGTTATTGGACGTATTTCTTTATACCGATAACTTTTTTAATGAGAATTCGGATTCTTCGCTTTGCCTTGCTTCTCTACCGAAGGACGATCTCCACACAAAAAGCGCGTTGAAATCATAAAAGAAAAATGAAGCAAAGAACACAATTTTAGCTCGTACCGTACAGTACATAACTTGCCGTAAAATGTTCTTCAAGTTGCGGAACTGTGAATGCCGACCTCGCCGCTCTTTAATCGTGGACTGTTGTTATTAACGCCGAATGTCGCCGTTTGTTGTGATCGTGCCACGATCACAAAATGGCCAGTGTAATTATTTGATTAGTGATCCCCACACATCCAGTCGAGCACAATTGCATATCCCCTTTTGTTCTACGCTGAAGTAACAAACTATCCCAAATAAGCAAATAAATCATAATGTCAAACTCAAGCGAAGTAATGGCGGTATCAGTAGATGACGACGCAAGATTATGCGATGAAAGCAAGTGCGTTTCCATTGGTCTGTCAGCAGCTCTCTTTAATTTTATTTTCATATACTTGTTTTGCTAATGATACTCTTTTCCCGATTATTTACATACCACAGCACTGCCAATGCTTGCACATTATTTGTATGCCTGCAGCCTTCAGAGTTTGGGACTTGAAAAGATAAGACTAGTTGCTGATATCTTGAAATTTGTTTATATCTTCCTGCTCAGTCAAACGATAAGGAGAATTGAATCAATTCATGTAGAAAGTTATACGCTTTCTTTACTACTATAGCTAATATACAATGAAAATATATGATAGAGTTAATCTATGACAGTAATATACCAGAAAAGATATTTATAACCTTGGATCTTTTAGAGTTGGTCTTCTTTATATAGCATTCCTGTAGAAGGTATCTGATTGTTGGCTTTATCACCAAAACGACATTTTTGAACAAGCTACCATGTGCAATTTCAAATTTTAAGTCGTCACGAAATCGCATGGCCTGCCTTTTTAATCAGTCCGACACCTCTGATAATCTCCTGGTAAAAACTGCTCCAAATTTATCTATTATCGAAATTGCTTACTTCTTAAATCGTTTTCTGTCATACTTATCTATTATCGAAATTGCTCACTTCGCAAATCGTTTTCTGTCAATATTTCGATTTCCTTCTTTCGCAAAGGGTCGCTTGTTTGGATTTCCTTGATATCCTTTCGACCCAACACTACCACCACCTTGACCCACTCCCCTTCGCTCCCAGTCATCCAGTTTTGTAAATTTATCCGGAACTTGACCGATTGTGGCTTTGAGGGCATTACAAAAGGATTCTTCTAGTTTTTTATCATCAACATCCCATTTCAATGCCCCGGAATCATTCTGCAAGAGTATGACAGCAGTATCCCATGACGAAGGTCTTAAATTAGGATCGGCTTGATTCGATAATGGTTTTGTGTGTTGAGCACCATCACAGAATGCATGGTCTGATGCTTTAATACGACTAGAAGCCCGTACATATGTAGAAGATTCCAAGTCTGTCACGAAGTCGATACCAGCACCCCATGCAGGGACTACAACCAAAAAAGAAAGAGCCCCGCGACTTTTATCACCCAATAAACGCTTCAATTTGGTTCCCATCGCAACCATTATTTCCGGCACGAAAGGTGGATTGGCTTCAAATGTTCCTGTCAAGGGATTGAATGCTTCGTCGTCAAAAAAGGACCCTAATGAGCCAAACCGAGATTCGATATCTGGGAACGCAGAACAAAACTTTTGGTATCGGCAATTGAGTGGACTCGCAAAACATTCAATCGTTGAACCTAGACCACATGCAATCGCCGCATCAAATGCTACACCAGGAACCGCACATTGATATCCCGCACCCTTCATCCTTCGTATCGCGCAAGACAACAGTAAAGACTTTTCGTAAACATTATCCTGTCGTCCTCGAGAAGGGCATTCATATTATCGATTGGATTTTCTACTTCTATTACTTCTATTTGGTTACCATCATCATCATCATCATTTCCTTCCTTATTTTTAAGTTTCCATAGTCGTAATAGCTTTGACAAATGGAGCGACGAGATGGTCAAATATGGTCTCCTTGGTTTTCCACAAGGTCCACACAACATCACATCGTAAATACCATCTCTTCGATTTCCATTCAAGACTACTTTTCCACCGCCACCAACTGCACTATTATTCGCTCCTCCTAGTGCTTGCTGCGCCTTTGTAGTAGATTCGTTCAAAGCAGCTGTAGCTCTTTGAAGCGACACAAGAGCCAGCCGTAGAGTTGACCGATCCCCGTCATCTAATTCGTTATCGTCGTCGTCGTCTCGTCATCACCAGCGTCGTCTTTTTCGTTTAGTTTGAGAGCCGCATTAACAGTTTTCACTGCCTGCTTTATGGTACGACCTTCTTCTCGAATTTTTTTACGGAGCACACGTAAATCTTTATGTTCGTCGATTTCTTCTCGTTGAGTTGCCATACCTCTTATCTGCTTTGTTGCTTCTTTTGTCATTTCTTCCGCAACAGCATTCGCGGCTGCCCATGATGGTAACGTACGAGAAATATCTTTCGCAAATCCCTTATCCATTACACTATCGGATGGTATTATTGGATCGTAACCATCGCTTGTACTAATCCCCCTTTTCAGTGAAGCTCGGCCCAACCAGCGTTCAAATGCCAACACTGGTGGCTTGCTTCGATTGTTTTCAGAACAAAGTCGGACAAACTTATGACGCAATCGTTTCAAAGCAGCCATTCGTGCAGCATCCTGTTCCGGATCAGGTAATATTATACTTCCCGATGATGCTAGTGATCGGATCGATATTCTTGTTTCTGCTGCCCAAAGTGGCATTTTTGTGGTTCGTTCGAAGACGTTGCCAGTTCTATCCTTCTTTTTTTCTCTCTTTCCCACTCCCTCTCTTCTTACGTTGCTTGATATTTTGCCCTTAGTACTGTGTGATTTATTATGCTCCGACTGTCTCAAAAAGTTTCTTCGTGAGATGTTGGTATTTTTATAGCATTTGTTCATTTTATTTCAGTTTTTGATGTGAACTACTTTTCAGTTGCATGATCGATTGGTGTGCGGAATCCAATTCGCGCGCTCTCGCGCAAAGATCCCGGAATGCATCGATCATTCTTGATTCATTGAATCCATTCGATTCATTCGAATAAAAGCAATTATTTAAGAGGACTTTCTTAGAAGAACAAGAATGAACAAATCGGCGCTATATTAATTGCATTGCTGATGTTTTGATTTTTTTATTGTTGGATCGAACTAATTGATCTTGAAAATCTCTCGATTGTATTGATTAACCGTAGTCGAAAGCAAATCGCAGTCATTGTTGTTGAGCAACCCTCTCAATCATTATACTTATTACTCACTGAATAAAAAGATCATAAGAAAAGATGGTGACAACTCGCAAAGCCAAACGCAAAATTGCGCCAGATCCGACTAATAGTACCAATAACAAAAACGATACCGATAACGCGAACGCGAACGAGACAGCAGAAAAAACAACCACTCAAGCCAAAAAGAAGAAGAAGACCATCCCAAAGAAGACCACTGTGGTACGCGTTGAACAAAGTTTTGTTGCGAATGCTATCGCTTTCTGCAGAAATCAACAGGTAGCGAAACAATTATGGGAGTCCATCGATTCCAATCTTCAAAACAATCCCGATGTTGCATTTGCGGCATTAAAACGAGGTGCAATTACTTTTACGAATCTACCATCAGAAATAAAGGAAAATCGAGACTTTCTAATGAATGGACTGCAGGAAAATATGTTCTTATGGAAATCACTCCCGGGTCGTTTCAAACAGGATGCAGATTTTGGATTGAAAGCGTTGGCTAATCCCGATACGAATCTGCGATCAGTCGTTTGGTCTGTTACGAACAAAGAAAAGTTATGGAGTGAAGGTGCACTACAAATTGCAAGGCGAACTACAAATCCCAGCCATTATCCTCGTAATGGCGACTATCGTCTCTTCGATCTGGCACCAGCCAGTATCAAGGGCAATGCAACTATCCAACTCGAGGTAGTATCGGAACAACCAAAGGCTGCTATGTTCCTCGGTAATGATTTGAAGGAAGACTACGACTTTCTCCAAAAACTTCTAAAGAAAAACCTATTGGCGCTACCTTACATAGGCAGTGAAACCTATGATCGATTTCCAACCATCATGAACATCGAATCGATTGCAACTTATTTGAGTACCGATGGATCCTCGCATAGTTGCCTTGTCAATTCAGTACCATCACAATCTTGGAAGGATCGAAGCTTCGTCGACGGATGGGTGTCATGTGGAGGTACCTTGACGAGTCGAATTTCCAGTTCGTTCCGTGACGACGAAGAGATTGTTCTCAACTACGCAAAGAGCTTCGAATTGATGGAAATTAGAAATCCTGGATTTGTTTATGTTTCTAACCGTCTCCTTTCTGACGAGGCTTTCTTGAGCCGGATTATTGTATCTTGCAAATGTCCAGGGAAAATCTTCTATGCAGCACCTTCCAAGATCAAGAAAGACAAGGATTTGCTTCTTCTAGCATGCTCCACTCACGCCAATTACCATCCAAGGCAGAACTCTTGCTCAGGCTACGGTTACGGTTACGATTACGGCGGGTATGGGGATGAAATATCCCGACAATTCGAAGTCTGGGTGAAACAATGTATGAAGGAATACCAAGGGTTCTTCGGTTTCTTGTGCGGTACCAGTCCAGATTCTGGAAGCCCATTAGTAGGATTGGATCAAGGTCATGATTTGAAGAGAAACATTGCATCCTTCCTCATGTTTCCACAGGGAGAAAAACTTACAATGTTGCTTAAAACCGCCGCTGTCAACTTGAAGATTCGAGGATTCTCCAACCCTTACGATCTCCGACTTCTTGAACAACACTTAACTTGAAATCTGTACCGGAAGATGGTATAGTGGTTGATATAAGGACGACCGAGGCCTGGCAAGGCACGGTTTGTACGGTATCGTTGGATAAAATGCTAACTAGCATCATTTGTCTATGCATCGCGATGGAATGATGCTGATTGTGTTTATGTTCAGTGATTTGTTGCTGAATCGTACAAAAGTAATGAGAGAGAGAGAGAGAGAGAGAACTCACGATTGACGTTAGGCGTAGAGTCAAAATAGTATTAGTAATATGTAGATTAAAAATGGTATTTTAGTATAAACCCAGACTGTATAATACATAGATTCATTCCTCCCCATCCTAATTATAGATCTACAGGAAACTTTTCTCATGCTAGTCCAAAGAAATATCCACAGCTACCACACTACAACAAATACAACACATTTATCTATATTCCAATTTCTTCTTTTATCATTGAAACCCACCAAAATCTGAAAAAAACAGGAGAATTTTTTTTCATTTGGCTGCCATAATCTCCATGTAGGGTAAGCCATGGTACCTCTCATTGACCAAGATAAACTATTGTGATAGATCTAGATAACAAGGTCTGAAATTTGGGCGTAAAAAAAGCACTTCACTTGCTTCTAATGTTTCTGTACCACTTTTGTTTTCATTGATTGCTTTTGCTAAAAGAGATTACTATGAGCTGTCTGTTTGATTGTCTAATCAACTGGGGTGTTCCTTCTACTACAGGTTATTCATTGGATATGCAATATTCCGGACTGAGTGCATGAGCTGTGAGTTGGTCTTATTGAATTACTAACCAACGCAGACAGACCAAGCGCGCGCCCACATTCAAATAGTAGAACAATCACGCCGGACAAGAGAGTCGTTACAACCAGCCAGCCAAACCGCTTACTCAACAAGCTTGACAGCCTCAGCAAAGCACTCAAGCAGAGCTTGGTTGATACATTAGCATAGGCTCATTAATCGTTTCGAACAACCTTTACAACTACTATTAACATTCGCCTACTTAGCTCTTAACAGGTCTGACTGACTCGCCTTGTTCGAACTACTGGTGACGTCAGTCCCGGTTGCTAGTGATTCAAGGATCTTATGATGAACAATATAATATGGTTTTGTTGTGTGTTTTGCTAAGAGTCAATGCGTTCTGGATGTGTGTGATGTATAATGTGTTGTGATGTGTGTGATGTGTGTGATGTGTGTGATGTGTGTGATGTGTAGTAGAATTTGTATACCAGTTGATGATTGAAAATATTTTCCTGACTATTATAATATTAGTAATAGTAGTAAGTGCAAGATTAACAATCCATCCTTGAACTATAGACTGGGTTTGTTGTATGTACTACCATGCAACATGCCTAATTCATTCCTTAGTTCTATGATAATAGCCCATAGTTGTTAGTAAGGACACAAAGTCCAAATGTACTCATCATCAGGGGAAATAATCTATACGGGGTGCATCACTGCGCGATTTTCAAATTTCCTTAATGACGGTCCAAATAAGGAAATTGTGCCCCAATATGAGTTCAGTTTTTTGAGCCCCACGAACTTAAGCATATTTGGTTCATAAAACTCCCTGTAAAAACAACTGCATAATTTTTGCAATTTTCAAGGAGCAGATCAGCTCAAGTTAGCCATGAATAGAGGATATTTTCAGAATCAGCATAGAAATACGGTCTAGAAAAGTGTTTTGAATTTTTTCATTTTATGTTTTTTTTTGTATGTTCTATGTGGTCCAAGTTGGTATAGTTAACTAGTAATATCTAGTTGAAAAAAATGTGAAAAAATTTATTGGGGCACAATTTCCTTATTTGGACCATCATAGGGAATTTATTTGTGCAACGATTTTAACGCGACGCGCGGATCTTGGCGCACCCGTATAGATTATTACCCCTGCTCATCATGCCATCCTAGATTTATAAAGTAGTATTTTGTGTCTTGGTAATGGAGTGTGTAGTAATTTATGGAACGTAAGCTTGGCAAGCAATTCTATCCTATTATTATGCAAGTATCTTCTTATCTGTGGGGAATAGTGGACCCCTAGAAGAGCATTTATGCTGTACAAACAAAAAGGAGTGACAATGCCTCCCACATTTAAGACCAGATTACTTGTTCTGGTACCAATTTTTAATACTTGCCTGCTTCAAAATACACGATTCAAAAGTGGTTGGTAAAGGGGGTACTTAGATAAATAGATGGAGCCAATTGATTGGGTATGCATTTTTTGTAATAGTGGTACAGAAAGTTATAGCACAAACCCCACCCCTGGGATGCAAAACAGTCCCTATTTTCAGCTTA
>FMBT01000203.1:0-11887 GCA_900095095.1 Fragilariopsis cylindrus CCMP1102
GGAAAGATACCACCACCACCCTTCACGTAGCTAGCCGGTGGTGCTGAAGGGTCTCGGGAACACAATTTGATCTATTATTATTATCAATAATAGTAAGTTATTCGATTTAGATCATTAAAAAATAATTGCATTTTTATAAATTAGAGAAAAAGAAGAACATCAACAGATGAAATACAATATTGTGATAACGAGTATTAACACACACACGCTCAAAAATTTGACATACCATAATCGGATCACCAACTTCATTGTTTTCAACAGCCTGCTTAACACGTTCAAAATTTTGATCGAATCGTCGTTGTAATCCAATCATAAGTTTCACACCAGCCTCATTACATGCATTAATCGCCTCAACAGTTTCAGCTAAATCAGTTGCGATTGGTTTTTCGCAAAAAACATGTTTATTGTTCGCAGCACAAGCCTTGATTTGATCGGCATGGAACTGGGATGGTGAACAAATCCAAACAGCATCAACTTCAGGATCAGTAATAACATCCATAGCATCATCAGAAAATTTAGGAATGTTGTATTGAGCGGCAGCTGCCTCGGCTTTGGACACTGTTGGATTTGATACGATGATAGGAACAACACCAGGTGCCTTCGTAATAGCTTCTAAATGAACTAAACCGATACGACCCATACCAATAACACCAACCTTCACCAACTTTTTTCCATCAGTGACTTCTACATTCATAGAAAGCGTCGATTTGGATGCAGGACGGAACGAACTCATACTCTGTGTGAAAGAGAAGGCAGTTACACCATCTTGCGCCCCTTGCAAGAGAGATGAAACTCCTAGTGATAGAATAGCGGCTACAAACTTCATCGTACTGTGTATAATATTATAATATATATCTTCTTGTTGTTGCTATTATAATGAGTGTCTATTATTGGCGTCTTATCTGCAGTACTACAGCTGTCAAGTATTCAAATAAAAGAGTCCTTTCGGATGGATACCGGCGAAAAGAGGGGAGAAAACATATGGTTTTAACAATTTCTCGCACGTCATCACCTAAGATCGCAAAAAGCGAACCGGAAGAAGCGTGACTCAAGACTCGTGACAAAAGCAATGCCGTGTGTCTTACATACATACTACTAGTAGTACTGGTAGTAGACAAAAAATGCCAATAAAATTACGGGAGGCAAAACGTGCGTGACTTACGTCCTATTAGTCCCACAATAGCCCGTGGATATGCTTTGGTCGCGCTTCAAGAAAGCAGAAGAAAATAAAGGGGTGGATTTGATAGGACTGGGGGAAACCAAAAAACAATTCAACTTTTACTACTGTATGTAGATACTAGATGCTTGTACCGTAGGGATGAGAAACAGTGAACTTACCCCCACATCTCATGCTGGTATGTTGGCTTGGTTGGGTACAATATAATTGTCTCTTTGTTGATTGGGAATTACAAGAAGAAGACAGCTTATATTTCAGAGACAGCTTATGTTGATCACCTTTCAAAAAAAAATGAACAAAAGTTCTTCATGACTCACTCGGCTAGGAGAGGAGACAAAGGAGACAAAACCTCACTTTCATGTGAGAGATTAGAATTAAATTTTCCAACAAACTTGACACAACAATTTTCAGGCTTACTCCAGTTTTTTCCCTATTTTTTTAATAATGGCAATAATTACTACTATTAGTTTTTCATGGCATGGAAACAGATGTGTGTATCATTCTGAAAACAATGCTGTGAAATCTTTGGAAAAGTAACCTAACATTAGGATTCACTGTCAGTGCATTAGGAGGACATTCTTGTTCCCCAAATTGGATGGCAATTTCTATAAACAAAACAATAAATTCATAGCATGACTCTATGTCACATTGATACAGACACTTCAACCATCATGAGCTGACCACCCTTGATTGTCTTGAGGATCCATTTTTTATTGCATACTCTCACTCGTACTTGGCGTGCACCACTATGTGTCTAAGTAATTTACATGTAAATGGACATGACACCACAATAATAATATTGTTGCTGTTGTTGTTGTTGTCATCAGCCAGGTAAAAGTGCACCAACAAAAGAACTTTAACACTCAGTTTGAGTTGGTGTAATCATCTATGTCAGGATGCATTTTCTCAGTAATTCTTCCTACACATTGTTTTGTTATTTTTTATTTATTTTAAGTTCACTGCTAGCAATCAGTCAATAGATATTGATCCTATTTATTGTTATTGATTCCGTAGATAATAGTTATAACTGGTGTTAATATGGGTACAAAGCTTAAGATACTGGGCAGTACCTTGTGGACGTAATACATTCTTTTGAGGAGATTGTCTTCCCAAGTTAATCTTGTAGCTTCTACTACGCCAGGACGCACATTTGATAGCAATATACAAGCAGGAGAGAAATTACACAAATAAGTCTAAAAGTAACACTAATAGCAACACAAGCGGGGATATCATGCTGTGATGTTGATTTGCAGTTCACAAGCCAACCAACAAAACAAGGGACGGTATTGTCCAGAGCATGCTCCGATCGATTGAAAAGCTCAGTTGTGGCAAGAACGACAATAGTTTAAATATATAGAATGCAACTAATTATTTTTACTGGTACAACTATCGTATATTCCCATCATACTTTCCACCACTCTTTCTGTTTATTTTAAGAAATGTGCGGCAACGATTCGGCGTTGGATTTTCCCGGTGGGAGTTTTTGGAAGCTTAGTATCAAAGAACACCCGTACTGGAATTTTGAACTTGATTAATTTATCAACCAAGAACTCCTGTAATTCTTTTTCGTCGAGTTTGCATCCTTCCTTGAGAACAATTGCCGCCGCCACTACCTCGCCATATATATCATCGGGCATGCTAAAACTAACAGCTTCTGCTACAAATGAGTGACCCAACATAGCCGCATCAACTTCTAATGGACTAATTTTTTCTCCTGGAGATTATTTTGTGTTTTGGATTGTCAACGAATGAATGAAAATGAGAGAAGAGGAAAGAGTTCGCCGTTATGTTAGATTTCTTCGTAATTTGAAAGCAAAAAGCGCACCCAAATAACTATTCTTACTACGGTATGTATACGGAATTAAAAACATGAAAAACAAATAATGATTTCTACTCATTAACTTACCGGCTCGATTGATAAGCTCCTTAATACGTCCCGTGAGTTGCAAATATCCATCGGCATCCAATATACCCTGATCTCCAGTATGGAACCATCCCCCAGCGAAAGCTTCTTCGTTAATCTTCTCGGAATTCGCTCCTATGTACCCCTTCGTAACATTATTTCCGCGGATACACACTTCTCCTTCCGTATCAGGTTCAGTCACGACTACATTGGTTTTGTCTAATATAGCAACATCGACTCCTGTTCCCTTCCCAACTGTTCCTGGTTTACGCTGTCCTTCTATAGGATTGGAACACATTTGATGAGAGGCTTCTGTCATGGCATATGCTTCCACACATGGCGCATGGAACTTAGATTCGATTTCCTTCAATATGGATGGTGCCAACGCGGAGGAGCAACTCCTTACAAATCGGAACTTTGGAGGATTTTCCGAGGGATAATCTTTTTCGTATCGAAGCAGTAATAATTGATAAATTGTTGGTACGCATGTGACCCAAGTGGCGTTTCCTACGGTAGCATTGTGCCAAAAGAGCGAAGCTGAAAATTTCGGTTGTGGGGGGAGAATTACACTCCCTCCAGTTGCCAAAGTTGATAGTAACGCAGACATGAGTCCATGTACGTGAAACAATGGCATGATTAAAAGGACGGTATCGTTCGGTGTCAATGAATATGTTCGAGATATGTTATCCATACTAGTCAATAAGTTCGTGTGTGTCAATGGGACACCCTACACCAAATGAAAAGGAAGGGCATTGTGTTGAGTAGAAGTTGGGTCGAAATAGGAATAATAAGGCAGTCTTCCTTCTTTACTTTGCATACCTTAGGTCTAGCGGTTGTTCCACTTGTATGCAAAAACAGTGCGATATCGTCAGGATCGGGGGCGAACGTCAATTTGACTTTTTTTGTTTCCGAACTCTCGACCCCATCGTCATCATCTTCTACCGTTTCTGCTTCTTCTCCATTGTCCTTGCGTACAATTTTTACTGAACCACCACCGCCACCACGACTACTATCAGCGGTCCATACAACCGTATAAACGGGTATACTTAAATCTTTCGCTGCCGCTTCAGCTTCTGGTAAACCTTCCTTTGGTACTAAAACACATTTTGATTCATTATCTTCCATGTAAAATTTGTATTCCTTTTCAGTATAATTAGGATTAAGTGGTGCCGAAACAGCTCTTATCCATGGTACTGCTAAAAAAGATAGCACAAATTCAACAGAATTCGGGATAGGAATAGCAATTACATCACCCTTGTCAACTCCAACAATATTAGTCAACAAGGTTGCCGTATCTTCTATCAAATCATGAAGTTGTCCATAGGTGATACTGTTGTTCAGTCCATTAGACTTATCTTTGCTAGGGATCTTGATAGCAATTGCGTTTTTTGAATGATTAACATTCGGTAATCCTCGAAGAGTAGTTACGTTTTCGATGTAGCAAGTTTCCATTGTTATGAATTATGATGATATGATAGTCGTTTTATTGTCTGGATCTTTGGACCTTTGGATATCTGGTTGCGTCTTGTGTCTTGTCGAAACCTCTATTATGGTCAGTTAATCTCTAATTTTAGTGTTTTGAATTTGCGTCTATATGGGCTTGTGGGCTTGATGTCTAATGAGTAGATGCGTTACTTGTAGTCCCAGATCAGATTATGTGAACAGAGCGATGTTACATTGTGCTTGTGCATCTTTTTGTTTATTGCTTCACGACTGCTTACATACCGGATATAATCGTTTTTGATCAAATCTAACAAAATATCTTCAATCTTGCATAATACCTAATTAATACCGTATGCGAAGGCAGTATATCACGTCATAGATTTATTGCGCGCCATCTTGAGTTTTTCGGTGAAAAAGAAAGATCTTCGTCAATCGTGCGTTCTAGTACATCAGTAGTGCTAATATTACGTTACAATATATATTTCATTATAACTTTCACAATAATTAATTAAAACAAACCTCAAAACTTGACCCCTATTGTTTTCTATTTCCAGCACTACTCAGCTGGATATTCCAGAGTAACAATGTCTACTAGCAACGAATCCACGACAAACAATAGAAGGCAGAAGCATAATAGTAATACTTCGTACAACGTGTTAATATTGGGTGCTTCATATGGCTCATTATTGTCGACTAAATTACTCTTAGCCGGTCACGATGTTACTCTCATTTGTCGTGAGGGTACCGCGAATGTATTTAACGAAAATAGATCGATCGTGCGGATGCCAATAAAGGGACGAAACGATCGAATCGAACTGAAATCATCACCGCGTGCTCGTTCTCCTGATGATATTACTTTTGCAAAAAAATCATCGAACGACGGAAGTAAAGACAGTAGTAATATCTATGATTTGGTCGTTCTAGCGATGCAAGAACCTCAATATAGTGCGCCCGATGTTCGAAGATTAGTACAGCGAGTTGCTATTGCTAAAATTCCCGTCATGGCCCTTACCAACATGCCACTTCTTCCGTTTCTAGCACGAATTCCGGGACTCGAAAGATTTATGGTTGGACCATCATCTTCGAGGGAACAAAACGACGACAACGTATCAACAATACGCGAAAAGATCCGATCGTGTTATACAGATCCTGAGCTTTGGGATGAATTTATGAAAAATTCTGGGGATATTGGGCTATTTACCTCATGCTCACCTGATCCACAAGCATACCGTCCCACTGGAGAATCACCAAATGTTTTAGACGTAAGACTACCAACCAACTTTAAGGCTGCAAGGTTTACATCCGAACAACATACAACAATGTTACGTGAAATGGAACGTGATATACAAGGGATACGATATACGGACGAAGGAAATAAAAATACTATCGAATTACCCGTCAAATTACGCATACACGATTCAATTTTCGTTCCCACTGCTAAGTGGGCAATGCTACTTGCTGGGAATTACAGATGCATCGAAACGAATGAAATGATTATTTCAATTCGTGAGGCAGTTACTCGTGACGTTGAAGTGAGTCGACGTGTGTATAATTACGTTGTTAAATTATGTGTTAATTTAGGAGGAAAATCAGAAGACTTTGTTCCATTTGATAAATATCTGAAGGCAGCTGAATCATTAAAAAGTCCATCATCAGTGGCAAGAGAAATTGCTAGTGGAGCTACCAATATCGAACGTGTCGATAAGATAGTTGCCTTGATTGGAACTATTCAACAACGAGAACGACGACGACAACGACAACGTAAGGAGATGAGATGTCAACAACAATCAAATTCACAAAAACAGGAAGATGATAGATCAAAAGTACTAGTTGAAAATGATCCAACGAATGATGATGATGATGATGATGACGACGATGACGACGATGAAAATCATTAGAGATAATCGAAATATTGTTAGAACTGTAGACGACTGGTTGGAGAAGAACAGAACAAAAAAGGTGCAAAACTTCTGAAAGAACTGACAACGGCGCTAACGGCGATTTGAAGCTAGCCACACAGGATAAATTTACCTCGTCCTATTTATAAGTACGAGAAAATGTTACGAGACTGATGCATGCCTTTGTGTTAAATTTTTATGATTTTAGTTTTTCCGCCCCGCCCTCTAGGTATATATTGATGTGTATACTTCTTAGATACCATCATCATCGTCGTCGTAGTCATCTCCGCCACCTTGGCCCTTCACGGAATCTTGATTGTAGTACATTTCTAGCACCTGATCACTATTCGTGGCCTGTGAGGGTTTCTTGTCCTCTCGAATTCGTTCGAATCTGGGAAAACGCAAGCCGATTCCACGACCCTCTTCCAGTTTCCCAAGAGCACCTCGATGAGTCGAAGATTTAGATAAGTCTGCTGCCTTAATTTCCCACACTTGAACAGAATCAAACCACACATCAGGTTCGAGAGACTTGGCGACGTTGTACGACGATGACTTGCCGCCCTCTAATTTGTGTTCATTGAGGGAAGCTGACAACGACTTTAAATCCTCATCAGAAAAACCTGTACCTATTTTGCATACACTTTGAAATTCTTCCGTTTCTTCATCGTAACAACCCAACAGATAGGCACCATATACCCCGGTACGCTTTCCACGTCCAAAATAAGCTCCTAATGGGACTAAGTCAAAACTATCCCCACATCCATCAAGGTAATCCTTTTTCAGTTTCAACCAGTTAAGACTACGTCGGGAAGGTTCGTAGATGTCCACTATCGTCTTTACCATGAGACCCTCGCATTGACCCTTTACGGCAGCATCTAAGAAATTTTCGAGTTCGATAGTATCCCCATCTTCTACGGCGTCAAGAGACTTAGCAAATTGAAATTTACCCTCTACCGGTGCAAATGTTTGTGTAACAAACGTCGACGTTCCTTGAACGATTTGCATAACAACGATTTCCCGTTCAAGTACATCAAATCAAAGGCTTGGACAATAACTTGTACTGTTGCAGATTCCCCCGATTCTTGCGTCTTTTTACGTGTTGATAAAATTTGGAATGGTACTAGATGCCCCTTTACACGATCGAATGCAACAACTTCTGTATCCAAAACATAGGAATCGACCGGACGGCCTGTAAATTCACCATCACCATCATCATCGTCGTCGTCGTCTTTCTTCTCCTTTTTTTCTTCCTTTTGGTTCGCAATTGCAGCTTCGGCTGCCTCTTGAACGTAATTGGATACCTCTGGATACTTGTTGGAAGTTTCCAGCAAGTTACGAGAAAAGACCTTCAGGGTACCGTCGGGTGTTTTATGGATCTGAGCCCGTTCTCCATCGTACTTGTATTCACATGTAAATTCTTGTCCATTCAAACGTTTCAAAACTTCTTGAATGGATTTAGTCGGTTTCGCCAACATCGGTTCGACAGGAATACCCGGTTGAAATTGACAAGCCTCGTTCAACTTTACTAACGGAACCTTCAAAGCAGCATCCAATAATGCATCATAGGATGGTACTTCCGAATATACCTTTCGAATCATGTTTGCATGAGCCTCTAATGTCTTTTCGACAGTCAAAGATTCGTCCATCATGGCCTTCACAATAGGATCTTCGTTGCTGTTGTCGTCACCATCGTCTTTTTTCCTCCTCCTCCTCCCTCATCGTTATTGGTCATCGGTTTACCATCATCGTCGACTTGAACAGTGGACGGAATAGTCATCGTCAAGGCATGTGCTAACGCAACAAGAACGGTCGATTGAGCTAGTCCGATACGTAGTTTGCCCTGTAATCCTCGAATAATAAATTTCGTTTCCGTCGAATCTTGGACACCCACTAACAGTTTTTTGATGATATCTACCTTCCATTTTCCGGAAGACGATCCAGAAATAGCAGCAATTTCTCGAAATGCACCAATCACTCGAACCAATGTCAATGGTTTCGGCTTGGCAGCAAATCCCAGTGTACGTTGTTTGGACTTGCAGGATCGTGCCACAAGTCCTAAGTCTCCCAATTTTTGGACAGAATCTTTGACAGTTGCCTTATTGGATCCGTATGCTTCTGAAATAGCCTTAATCAATAATGTATCACCGATCCCCAGTTCGACACACTCATAGGCAGGTGCCACAGTATTACTGGCAAGATACACAGCAGAATTTAAATCAGCAGGTGTGCCAAATTTAATAATTCGACGAAAGAATTTTGTCATCAACGCTTGGATTTCTAGTCGTTTAGAGGTACCTTCAATTTCTTCTAACACTTCCACCAAATCTTTATATTGAACAACGCTGTTATCCTCCGGCTCTGTTTGATTTTTTCAATGCTTTTTTGACAGCAGGCTTCTTCTTAGTAGGAGGTGAAAATCCACCCTCTATTTCAATATCGACCTTGTAAGCCTTTGCTATCTTCTTAGCGCGTCGTACAAGTTTTCGTCGTCCTGGTGTGTCTTCTCCTCCCTCCTTCTCCACAACGGCTTCTTTATCGTCGTCGTCCGATCTCCTCCTCCTTGGCCTTGGCGGTATTAGTTTCCTCTGTTCTGGTGGGTTACAGGTGTTTTTGCTTTTGCTTTTGGGTTTGCAAATAATGATGACGAAGAAACTTTAGCTTTTTCTTCCTTTTCTGTCTTCTTTTCATCTTCCTTTTTTACAGCGGATTTCTTCGACGATAATGATTCTTCCTTTTTCACAACAGGGTTTGGTTTTGGTTTTGGTTTGACAGACGATGAGGATGATAATGAGGATGATGATGACTCAATTTTAACCGTGCTTTTAGTATTTTGGATTCTTTGTCGTCGGTAGCATCTTCCATGACCTCGTCGTTATCGTTATCGTTATCGTCGTCGCTGTCGTCCAGAATCACACGACGTTTGGATGCTTTGCTTTTGACTTCGTCGGGAGAATCTCTTTTCTTGTTGGATGATTTATATTGGTTTTTGTGTTTTAAGAACGTCATCATTATCCTCGTCCTCGTCATCGTCGTCGTCGGTGGAAGCAGGATTTTCTTGTTCTTGTTCTTCGTCGTTATTTTTGATACCGTTATCATCGTTCTCTTTCTCTCTATTAGTATCCTTTTTGAAAAAGGATGTTAAGGACTTCTGTTTTTTATTTTTATTTTGAACTCCGAAAAACGAATCGAGATTCGATTGTTGTTTCGGCATTGTTATATATAGAATGTAATAGAAAACAGTTCAGTACGAACGTGTAATAACAAAAAAAGGAGAGACGAATTGTAATCGATGGGAATGTTGAGGTACAGGTAAAGCCGAGCCAGTGTTGATCAAATGAGCAATTTGAGAATGAAATTTGAGCAATGCAGTGTCAAATGTCAAATCAAATAAATGATTGATGCTTTTGTGCTTTTTGTTATATTCGGCGCTGGTAGAAAATTAAAAATGTAGCATTTTTTGCTTTGTGTACAAGCAAGGGCGGGCATCCCGCGCGAGCAACGCCTACAGTAGACATGCCGCGAAACTGGCGCGGACTTTTTTTCCACTTCCTCCGGAATTTTTGAGATAAAGTGATCGAAAAATCTTGAGAACAAAGAATAAGAAGTAACAAACTTGCTATTGTTTTTGTACGCAGTATGATAATGTACAGCAACATCAACATGATGATATCAATACAGTGGAGTCGTGTCGGAAGAAAGGTTAATACAGTGGAGTCGTGTCGGACGAAAGGTTAATATAACAGCCGAGTAATAGAGGCTAAACGATATGAGCAAAGGATCAAGGATCGACAGCGTTCTAATCTTATAATTCACACTACCTGGTACCACCAAACTGTTCATAAAATAATAAATTTAATATATTGAATAATATATCATGACCGGTTATATCACAAAGCCCCCTGGGCAGGTAAATGCAAGTTTAATTGAATTTCTTCCTGAATTGGAATCAGAATATTCAAAGTATCCCATGAAACACGAACGATGGTTACAGCCGAATGAACAGGGACCAAAAGGAGAACCATGTTTTGTCGCAGCAACAACAACAACAGAAGCAGAAGAAGAAACAACAGTGAAGAAGGATTATACCTTTTGTAAAAAAGGTCCTAATGGGACAGGATATTATTCTTTAATGTGTCGTATATCATATATAAACTTACACAATCGGATTGGAAGTGTAGCACCGACTGGATGTGGTGGTGGATGTCCCTGCTTTGCTAGTCAAGCAAATAGAGAGGAACATGATCGATACGATGATTGTAAAAGGGTGATATTTATGAGAAGCGTTTGTAGTGTACCAAATGATAAGAAGGCATCGAACCATGTTATCAACAGTGCCACCGCAATGTCAATGCTCCGATGTGATGATTGGTTAATAATGGAATTAAAAATGAACAATTAGTGTTGAATGCTGCTGTTTTTCAAAATCTAATTTAATTTAATTTAAACTAAACTAAACTACAATATAATGAGACGATTACTTTCGATAACAACATATACGGTACGAAAAAGAAAAGTTTTTTCTCAGCGGTTCACGTGTTATGTTAAACCAATCTTCTAAATAATACCTGGATCGGAGAAAAAAAGTTTTCTATACTACTATTTGTTATTTGAAGTTAAACGCAAGCATACTTGCTATGTTCATAAATCTTCGAATCAGATGCTTATTTTTGTGTATATAATATTGTTACAACCGTCCTAGCACCGGCATAAAGAATATAAAAGTAGATTATAAATAATAAAAATGGCATCATACAGTACATAGCAATTGAACGTAAAAGGATGGAAGACACATAAAAATTACATGCTCTATGACATTCATTCGCACTTCCACATAATATTCCATAGGACCAAATTCAATCCACTACACACCTTGCTGTTTTTGTTTCTATCGATTAGAGCAGTATCCCAATGGAATGAATGGTTCTTGTTATGATAAGCTCTATACATATTCTTGGTTCCAGGTTTGCTCATTCTTTGTAACCTTTCGTACGACACGACTCCACTGTATTGATGCCATCATGTTGATGTTGCCGTACATCAAAATAGCACCTCATGATTTAATGTTCTCTATTCCCAAAGCACCCCTTTTGTGTAGTAGTAGTAGTAGTATTTGTATTGCATCCTTTTCGGTGGATCACCGATAGATGTGCCTAGATAAATTATGCTATCTGTCCGGTACTTTTACGTGTATTATAACAGGTTCTGCAACTGGATTCTCCTTGTCTTGAGCAGGTGGAGCTGGACTCTCCTCGTCTTGTGTTGATTCCACGACCCTGCTGGTGCCGCTGCACCAATCTTCATTTGCTCCCCAGAAGTCTTTCACCCAAAAATGCACGAGTCCTGGCATGATGCATCCACCAACAAGGACACCAAAGATGGTGCAGCCAAAAAGCACCGTACAGGCACTTTATTGCTATTGCATCACTGCAGCGATTCCTTGGGCAGGACAAAATCAGAGCTAGTCAA